>JUFY01024269.1:2764-13620 GCA_001855655.1 Leptopilina clavipes | reverse complement strand
ATTTACATATAGGAACTCACTGCAGATTACATTCAGAAACATAAATCTATTCGTCTTAAATTGTCCACTTTCGCAAAAGTATATATCTTAATATCGATAGGAAACTCATATATAAATATCTTTCCAAGTACGCCAATACAATGTAAACACTTTACTGACAAAATAAAAATACATAAACTCTTCCAATCAACATTGCCTCAACATAACACTAAAATATTCCAATATTTCCTGCCCTATTTTGTTTCTATAATTAAAAAAATAAATTAAAATAATAATAATTTAATAATTATAATAAGTTAATATAATAATATAATTTAAATTTAATTTATATATAATCCATTTGTTATTCCAATTTCTCTATTTTCTCTTTTTTCAAAAAAAAAAAAAAAACCCCAAGAGATGCAAAATAGGAAAAATTATTCATCAAAAATCTGCATATACCGCAGTTTTCGAAAAAATATATTTTTTTTACAATATAATAGAATTCCATTAAAAAATGGAAAGGGGAGAAACGAAAAATTTGCCAAACAATTTAAAAACAAATTTACCGAATGAAATGAGAAGTAGAGGAAAAGTTGGGAAAAACTTGATCTTATTCGAAATTTCAACAATGTTACAGGATCTGAATTTAAATTCAGTAGTAGTGACACTGGAACGTGAGGGAACATTACAGATGGGATTCCCACTGTAGTGCCGTCCACTTCGAATACTAATTTCATACTATACCCCGTTATTACTGCAATAAAAACTGAATTTTGATATTTCCAACTTTTAATTCAAAAATTAAACTCCAGTGTGAACTTGAGTTAATCGTATAATAAATATCATTTCAAACGTACAAAATTTTACATCCATTTCATATATATATGAATTTTGCCATCTAATTTAAAATTTAATCCCTATAGAAATTTTTACACAAGGGGGAAAAAATTTCAAAAAAAAACCTTCTTTCTCCTGACATGGGAATATATAAAAAAGTAAATTTTTTTCATATTCCTAATTGCAAGTCAGAAACAAATTTTATCCAAAAATGACGAGAATATATATACACTGTAAATTTAAAAGTATCAAATTGATACCAAAAGTATCAAATTGATTCCAAAAGTAACAAATTGATTCCAAATTTTTTGATCAATTTGATACTTTTGGTATCAATTTGATACTTTTAAGTTTACAATGTAGAAATTTTTTTTTTTCCCTCAATGGATATAATAAATAGAAAATGGCGTACGGAATTGTGAAAAATTTTTTTCCATTCGTTCATTTCTATTGAAAATAATACAGTAAAGTAAAAGGTGTACGTGGAAAATTCTTTGCATGGGTCAGGAAAGACATCGCATCATGTTAGGAAGCGAGCGCATTATGTTCGCAAGTGAGGAATATAGAGAAAAAGCGGGAGAGAGAGAGAGACTCATGAAGCGCGCGAGGGCTTATCTGCCCCTGTGTAATCATTTCTAATGAAATGTTGTCATTTAACAGTGCGATTGTGAAAGAAGTTTGAAACTTGTTTTCACTTACGTGAAAAACGGCAACCGTTAATGCAGCGGTAAAGACGCCTCTCCCGTTACGAGCAATGCGCGCGAGCATGGAATAAATATATATATATACAAACACGAGAAAACACCTTTTCTTCAATGATCACTGACATATACGAATTTTCTCTAACTTGACCTCACAACAACAATAATAATAATTAATATTTCAATTCACGCGCATCCATTCTTTATTGGCCGAGAATCGTCACGCTCACTGACAACATCTAATCCTCGTGACGTGAGAGAAAAGCATTATACCCTATCTTGTATCTCATTTGTAGTATATTTTGTTACCTATATAATTATAAATTTTCAATTATTACATTTGAATTTTTATATTTACAAATTTATTCTCCAGCCTTGTTATTTTATTAAATCACCCAGTGATTTTTTATTTATCTTAATATTAAAAACTAAAAAAGAAAATTATTATTATTACTCAATAAATCTGAATTAGTGAAAAATTGTAACTAATTGGAATTAGTGACTGACTTTTTGCTTCTAAATTAGTTAAAATATACTAATAAATTAGTAGAAAAATTTTTTTTTTACTATTTATTAGTAAAATTTGACTAATTCAAAATCCAAAAGTCACTAATTCAAATTAGTTAAAATTTTTACAAATTCAAATTTAGAGAGTAGGAAATAATCTCTTTAAAACTGAATTAGTATGAATGTAAAAATTTTATCTGATTTGAATCAGTGGCTGACTTTTTGCTTTTGAATTATAGTTGAAAGTAATAAGTTAGTAGAGAATTTTTTTTTCTTCTACAATTTTTGCTTGACTTTTTGTTTTTAAATTATAATTGAAATTTTTATTACAAATAAATAAGAAAAAATTTTTCCCTAATTAATTTGGTAAATTTCAACTAATTCAAAAGTAAAAATTCAGTCATTAATAATCAAATTAGTTAACATTTTTACTAATTCATATTTAGAAAGATAGTAATTATTATTGAAAATAATAAAATTATTAGTAATAATAATTATAATAATAATAATAATAATTATTGAAAATAATATATAAATAAAAAATGGTTAAATCGTAAAAAGAATAAACATTTTTTTACTGATTGAATAATGCCAATTTTCCCCTGAGATTCAAAGTCCCTAATTTCCAATGTTTCATGTAACGTGATATAAGAAACGAATCATGATGAGATTCCGGTGCGAATCAAATTAGTCGACATGAGCTTTGAATCACGTTTTAATTTTCCCGTCTGGCAAGTTTCATGGTCAGCATTTGGTAAGTACTCGAAGAATCCCAGCGTTGGAAATAATTACCGGCCTCGGGGGTCATTTCGTGACTCACTTCGGAGATATCATAAGCATCAATTAACATTTTGTTAGTCCAACTGGCGTTTAAAACCAGAACTAATAAATCTCCTCTTTTTTTATAACAAAAAAGAAAATGGAAAATAGAAAAAGACACATTAAAAAAATTAATAATTAAAAAGGAACAAAAAAAAAATATCGATGAGAAAAAAATAGAAACCAATTTTCAAATTTAAGACGAATGTTAATTTTTATTAGGAGTAATTTAGGAGGGGTTTAATTTAATTGAATTTATTCGAGAGGTAAGTGTGTTAAGTAATTAATAAGAGAATCGCCTTTCGTTAAATGTGTACGTACAAAAAAAGTACACATGTTCAAATCTTGTCTCGAACGTGACGAGCATTTCACGGCAGTAGAATTATAAACCGAGAATGGTCTCGGCTTTGGATTCAGGAAGAAACGAGAAAAAGGTCGCGTTCATTTACATTTGACCACCTGACCGTATGCAAATTTTTACTAATAACAAGTCGACAAAAAAAGGGGGAAAAAAGAAAAATTCTTCATCAACTTTTAACATCTTTAGAAAGCTTTCTTTTTTAATTGTTATTGAAAAACACTTGTCTATTAATATTAATCACCTGTTTTAAATTTCATTATCAAGAATTATTATTAAAACCGCAATAATAATAAAAAATAATAAGAATGATAATTATGTTTCTTATTATTATTATTAACAGTGATAAGAATTATTAATAATTAATAATTAATTGACAAAAAAAGAATTCAATTGAATTAAATTTTTTTTTATTATTTTATTATTATTCTATTTTTTATTATTTTTTTTATTCTTAATTTTTTTAATTCTTATTATTAATGATAAAAATTAATAATAATAATAATTATTATTATTGTTACTAATTTATTATTTGAAAATGGGATCATAATTTGCATCTAACTCCAATTCTGTATTAATTTCATTAATTAATTTCAATGAATAATTTCTTCATTTGGATGAAATTAAATTATTCCTCGAGAAATGAATTAATGGATAATTTAATTTACTCGAATTTGAAAATTATTGAAGAACATCTTGTAAGAGATGATCTTTTCCATGATAACAAGTGTCCTGAGTGAAGTTGCCTCCCATTAGGCAAAGTAAATGGATAAAAGATGCTAATTAGTGATAAATTCTAACACAAGCTAAATTATCAATTTCTCGGTCCTTTTGCAATAATAAAAAAAAAAATATATTTATAAATAAATTTACACTACGGAAAACATCGGTAAAATATATATACAATATACTGACACGAGTTTTGTTTTTGCGCTACTTGAAAATAAAATCAAAACACTACTGTATATTTTAAATTATAACAAATTTATGTGATTAAAAAACAATAAAAATAATTCTAAAATGAAAATTTGGTTTTTTTTACCATTAATTTAATTAATGAAATATAATTAAATTAAAATTAAACAAACAAAAATGTGTGCGACTTCTTACTTAGTTTGCAATTTAAATTTTAATTAGCGAAAGAAAGTTGAGACGAGGGACAAATTAGTAAACTCGAGTACAAGAAATGTTATTTCTTAATTACTGCGTAGGCGTAACATCATTTTGTCAATTAGTATTTTTCTTTTTGAGTGTGAATTAATGAAAAGAATCTCGATTACATAGTAATTATTTGACTATATTTGTTAGAAACAATTTTCTAAAATAAAATTTCCTTCTTTTGAGAGCCATTTTCAAATTCGATAATATGTTACAAATTCAAATTAAATAATGAGAAAAAAATCATTGTGAGATAAAAATCTCGTTATGCATTTGAAAGCAATTTGCGCGGCGACTATACTGTTTTCTTTGAATAAAATTGATGTAAATCATCATAATTAGAGTCCTCTCCAAAGACTATGATGAATCATGCTCTCTATTTATAAATTCACGTCTAAAAGCCTCTTATCTTCATCGATTATATCTTTCAGATTACGTTCTTCATTAGGAACTAGAAGTAAATTGAGACTAGAATTTTAACCTTCCTTTCCCCTTTCTTTTAGGGGAAGGGGGTTCAAAGGACGAATTTATTCACACATTTAAAGTAAAAGAATTCCTCTTGAATGAAACTATAAAGCTAAATAAGGTCTTTTAGATATTAGAAATGATTTTTTAATTTAGAATAAAGCATCAGAAACAGATATGGTTGAGAAACTATTGGAGCAGAAAGCATTTAAATAAAGTGTATATTCGAGATCTCATAAATTTGCATTTACAAGACTACCTCTTGGATCGCAGTTATGATAAAGGTTAGTTCAGCGGGGATATACGAAAGTATTCATAAAAAAAAAGTAGAGAGAGTAGTAGTAGTATCATGAAAGTTACTTTCAATATTATCTTATCTTTTCTAATAGCTCCAGGCTTTAGTACTCGCAGGAGAATTTGTCGTTCTAGTGTCAGGAAACAATTTAATATATCAGTTAATGATTCAATCGATAAAATTAATCGCTTTTAATATACGATTTTCATTTTTTCCCCAATGTTAATATTTACAGTATTTTAAACTAATACACAAAATAAATTTATACCTATTTATTAACTATTATTTAACAATATATATTATATTTCAATAAATATTGATATACTTTTATTTTAAAAATCACCAAAACTGAATTTTCCACTGCTAAAACTATCAAATAAATAAATTAAATTTTAGAATATTGATGACAAGGCATTTGTTAACTTCATTTCAGAATATAATTTTCGAAGCTGAAGATTAAACAATTGAAAAAGTTATTTTGAAAAATCGTTCATTAAAAAAAGACCTTTTAAAGGAATAAAAATTGAGGAAGGAATAAAAATATGAGAATTGTAACCAGACACTGAAGTTTGATGGCTTTTGTGAGAGGATAAAAAATAGTTTACTTAATTTTCCAGATAGCCTGCATACCAAGAAAATTACTGGCATAAGAACCCTAAAACTCATGTAACACGCCTGGATGCATCTCAATTAAAATAATTACACTGCCCATATCCATTGGCCTTTGGCGAATATATCAACCGGTTTTATTTTACGATCTAACTAAAGTCCATTTCATAAATTCTGTCGCTCGACTTTCACATTTTGCAGAAAAAAAAACATTTTTTTTTACACAAATTTCAATATATATATGAGAATTATTATCCTTTCCTTTAGAATGCACTTCTAATGTATCCAAATAATACTGATGATGAATGCTTTCATTAGACCTCTTATTTAATTTTTCAAATGGAAAATAATTTCAACTTTAATGAATGTTTCTTGTTAATTAATTTTCTCTTGATTTGATTGAACTCTTATAAATTACAGAAATGGATATTTAGCAGAAAAAAAGAAACGTACGCGATGGAGTTGAATATTTATCGCTTTTAATCGAATGGCTCATTTCTTAAGAGAATTATTACATGATTAGTTGATGAGAAAATTTGCGATAGACCTAAATAATGGACGAATATAAAATACAAATAACGGCTTTTTTAGACTAGATGGAAATATTCGCTTGCAATATGTCGCTTCTTCTAATCTAGCATTGTCATTCGAAAAAATGCGAGTCACTTCCCGGAACTTCTTTTTCTCATTTTGTCTAACAATTTACATAATTAAACTCTGTGGAAAATAAACAATAATAAAATATATTTCAAACTTTGGGTATTTTTAAATACATTTTTTTCTACAGTCTCAAATTTTCTGCAAACATTTTCTAATACATTTGACAAAATATTCGTTTTAAGAATATTTTTCTCTACTGCATTAAAAAAAAAATTTATTTGATTCAAATAACCAATTATTCATTATCAAATAAATATTTAATTAATCCAAATAATTTTCATTTAAATTATAAATTGTAATTGGATCAATAATTTCTCTATTTGAATCAAATACCATTTGACTCAAAAAATCTTATTCGATACAAATAAATATTTATTCGATAAAATAGTCAAGTAATTCATTATTTGAATCAAATAAATTTTTTTTTTCAGTTTCGTGTGTTAAAATAAAGAACTCACCATATAGATCAGCAGACGTAGCAACTTCCGCACCCCTAGCATCCTGGATGTTCCAGCCTCTCACGCTGAAACAGCTTTCCTAAAAATAAAAATAAAACTACTAAACAAATAGGCTCATGTGAATGAATTTTTTTTTTGCGATTAGTCAAAGCCGGATCTATTTTAATTCATTCAACCATCATCATGGTCTAACGAGTAAATTAGCCAAGCTCAATTCACTACAAAAAGGACGCGGTTCAAATCATAAGGAGGTCTTGAGTACAGAAAAAAAAAAATATAAAATTGATTCACCCAGTGAATCTCGAATCTAGAATTAAAGTAAGCATGACGTCGTGAAAACTGGAGAAATTGATTGTAGCCAATTATAGATTTGAAAAAATGATTTGTCATTTTATGCTGATTTGTCTATTTCAAAGTCTATAACATGTGAATTGTCTTTTTCAAAAATCGATTTTTTTTCCTACTAATGATTTGTCCTTTTACAAAGATAATTATACCACACCCAGAAAAAAGTCATTAGTAAAAAAATAAATAAAGAAAGAAATTTAAAAATAAATATAAATGAGTTATAAAATAAAATCGAAAGTTACTTATCGAGAACGAGTCCTACAGTATAGAAATTTCAAGAATGCAATGGAAAAAAAAAGAATTTATGTTTTATTTATTTTTTACATTGTATATTAAAAGTTGTTTACACGATTGTTCGTTAAGAGATATACATGTATGTACAGTTAATAATTTTAATGTTTTTTTTTTTTTGATAATTTATGTGAGACCGAGTGCGATAATCATAAAGCATAATGGATGCAATAAGATGAAAAAATACAGATGAATGACGAGTTCTCATCGAAAGAACCTGACTGGACAACTTTTGATTATTATCAAACACGACTATTCAATCTTTTTGAGTCTCGATCTCATTTCATCTGTAGTATGATCTCTATTCAACTCCCACATAAATCATATTCTTATCTATTGACATTTTTTTTATCTACTCTTGTCCGATTATTAAAAAAAATTTTACTTCTTATTCAATTAAGTAATTACTATTAATTAATTTATTTTTATTTATTTTATTACCTATTTATATTTACATAGATTTAGGTCAGTTTTAATTAAACTTTCTTTAAGGATAAATAAAATGTTTCTGATTAATAATATTGATAAAATTTGTTTTGCAAATTGAAATAAAAAGAATTTTTCTCAGAATCAAATGTTTTTAAATTTTATTAAATATTTAATGTGTATATTGTGAAAAAAATGAAATATTTTGTGAAAATTATTTCTTTTTCAAATTTCGAAATCAATTTTGAATTTATGGGGACAGTAAGAGTCATTAAATTGACTAGTATTATTTTAGATTCGAGACCAGTTTTGCGCTTATCTTTTAAATGACTCGAGATTCATATAAAATTAAGTAATAAAATTCGATTAATTACCATCACACAGAGGATAATTTGAGATAATGAAAGAGATAAACTTGAACTTAAAAGCATAATCAGACTGTTCTATCATCTTATTGAGGTTTTGGCAAAATCCTTGAAAGCGATAATGACAATTTTATTTCCGCTAAAAGGTATTCAATAAACTAACATTAAATAGTTAAGAATAAATTGTTTTCTCAAATGGAAATGCTTGGGGTCAAAGATCTCACAAATTTTTACACCTTTCTTCTACAAACCAGTAATAAAAAATAATTATTATTTTTAATTTTTTTTTCTACAATTTGGTACAATTTTCACTAAACGAATTATTTTATCTGTTTGATTTGTATATTTTTGAATCATACACGATTGAGACTATATCTTAGACATAAAAGAGAATGTTTCACACGAAGAAATAATCGAGAGGCGGGTTTAAAGCGGAAGAAAGGTGCGCTTATTAGACCATTGAATCGACTTAATTAATGTGCCATCGTACGTGTCTGATAATCATTTCCTTTTATACCTGCCATGGGAATTGCTCCTATACTTTCGATACATATCGATATATTATTTATAATTTTTAAAAATAATATTTACACGTCTTTTTACAAAAAAAAAATATTACCATTGGTTCGGTAACATTGCAATATAATGTCAATGGTACCAAGTGGTATCACTAATTTTGGTACCATAAAATAAAAATTTTAGTGGTACCAATTGATGAAACTGGTTTTGGTACCATCGCAATACAAAATCTCACTGGTACCACAGGTTTGTAAATACTTAAAGTAATGGTACCAGTATCTTTAAGATAAAAATGTAGTTACTATCAATCAACAGTGGTACCAATAGTTACAAGTGCTTTTGGAACCATTGCATTAAAAAATTTTAATTGAACCGAGTGGTACCACTGATTTTGGAACCATTGCATAAGATAATTTTAATGAAACCGAATGGTACCACTAATTTTGGAAAAATTACATTAAAATTTCAATGATTACAAGTGGTACCACTAGTTTTGGTACCATTAAATTAGAAAATTTCAATGGTACCAGGTGGTACCACAATTTTTTCTAGAATTACATTATAAAATTTTACCATTCTTAAGTGGTACCACTGATTTTGGAACCATTATATAAAAAAATTTCAATAAAATCGAGTGGTACCACTCGTTTTGGTTCAATTACATTACAAAATTTCAATGGTACCAATAGGGAACCACTAGTTCTGGTACCATTATTACAAAATTTCAATGGTACCAGGTGGTACCACTTGTTTTTTTACCGTTACATTGTAGAATTTCAATGGAACCGAGTGGTACCACTGGTTTTCATGCAATTACATTAAAATTTCACTGGTACCAAGCGGTATCACTAGTTTTGGTACCATTCTTTTACAAAATTTCAATGGTACCAGGTGGTACCACCAGTCTTTTTACCATTACATTAAAAAATTTCAATGAAACCCAGTGGTACCACTGGTTTTGGTACCAATATATCAGGTAATTTCACAGTTACCATAGCATTGCAATGTTAAACATAAAGGTACTGTAAAAAATAGGAATAGCCTGATAAATAAAAGAAAAATGAATCATTAGTTTTATCTGAGTCATGTCATAGCAAAATTCAGGATAAGGGGGGCAGAGAACACGTGAAGAGGGTACTGCGCGGCAGAGATATACAAATACGGTTAACAGATGCTGTTGAAAGGCGTGGGTTATGTTCGGAAGTTATCGAATCGTAACGTGTTGAAGCCGCAGGAGCCGGCTCAATCCTGATTTCAAGCTTGTTCGCGGCTCGTTAAGTCGACTCTGTTTTTACCGCATTGAATGCATCATTGCTCAGCCATTTGCAATGACATTGATCGTCAGGTCCTGCAGCACGTGTGTATTGCAAAGGTACTGATTTCAGAGAGTCGTTCAGGAAAATATCAAGGGCAAGAAATCTTGTTAAAACAACAACCAGATACATTCCTTTCTACTTATATTTGTGAGCAAGCTTCCAAATATTCCATTGGAATATTGAGCCAATATTACGTCTACCTTCAGGAAATATAACGTCTGCCTTCAAACAATATTGCGGGACAAAATTGTGCAATATTGCGCGGAAAATTCAAGAAAACATTCCCATGTGGTACACTGAAAAAAAAATTTATTTGATTCAATTAATTCAAATTATTTGAAAAATATTTATTTGAGTCAAATATTTTTTATTTGGATCGATAAAATATGTATTTGATTCAAATAACTTGAATTATTTGAATCACACTTATTCGAATCAAATAAATTTTATTTGGGTCAAGTAAATAATTAATTGAATCTAATAAATGAATTCATTTAACTCAAATAATAAGTTATTTGAAACTATTCATTTATTTATTTCGCTTAAATATTTGGTTATTTGAAATAAATAAGAATTATTTGACACAATTAACTTATTTTATTGATTCAAGTAAACTAAATTATTTAAAACGAATAACTTATTATTTAGCGCAAATACATAATTTTATGAAAACAAATAAAAAATATTTAGATCAAATAAATAATTTATTTGATTGAAAATAATGAATTAATAGAAACAATAA
>JUFY01024224.1:0-11114 GCA_001855655.1 Leptopilina clavipes | reverse complement strand
ATACTTATTTGTCAAAATCTCGAGAATTCTGTTTTACTTCTTTAAAATAAAATGAATTTGTATTTCAATGTAAATAAGCATTACCTATGTATTGTTTGTTTGCGTAAACTTTTGTCAATAATGTAAGAATGAAGGAATGATAAAAACATGTTTTTGGTTAATTAAACGAAATTTAATGTTTTTCTTCAGGGAATTAGTCGATTCCGAATGCTACAGACTGGCTTACGATTTTGTGTGCCAAGCTCTTCAACCAGCATGTTCCCCAGGAGAGTTTGAAGATGTTTTACATTTGCCTTGCAGAAGCTTTTGTAAGGAATTTTGGTCTGGTTGCGGCAGTCGGTTGCCCGAAAAATTAAAGCAAGCTTTAGATTGCTCCAATTTTCCAGAATATGCTGATTTGGGAAGCTGTAGACCAAAACCTGGTAATTTTATTATTAATTAATGCCTCTTTTAAGTTCAACACAAAAATAATTATCAATAACGTTAAGCAACGGAGTATTTCAAAGTTTAATTTAATTATATACAAGAAAATAAATTTTTAAATAATTATTTTGTTAATTTTTTGAATAAAATACTAACTTTAACAAAAAAAAGTTGCATGTTATCGAGTTTGCTAGATTTGCCGATGTTTTTCAAAATACCGTATAAGCAATACAAAGCTCAATGTTTCAAGTTCTAAACAAACTTATTTTCACGAGATAAGTTTAAGAGTTATGAGACTTTCGAAAGTTGAATCCAAATTTTTGTGTTTTATCAAAAAGAATTTCTTTAGAAATTCTAAATTTTGGACTCTATCCAGATAGCACACAAGTTTGCGGCAAACAATAAAATAAATTTGACCTTTTAAAGTACATACATATATATGTAGTTCCATTACCTTTGGAGAATTGTGATTTTCATAGACGTCACAGAAGGTTTCTTTTCATTTTTTTTAAACCTTATATCTCTAATGATTCTTTCTTGAACAAAAGTAAATCAGAATAAAGGGAAATTGTAGAAAATCATCCATCTAATTTTTTAAATAAAATATGGTAAATTTAATTATACAGACCGGTAAAACAATGTAGAACATAAAAAATATTTAAAAAGCGAAGATTTTAACTAAACGTTTTATTCTTTTTTTTAAAATCATCGAATAAATAATAAATATATTGCACTCAATAGAAAGTTTATTTCACTTAACCAAGCAGTTGAATTAACCTATTTTATTTGATGCAATAAAAAAGTTTTATTGATTAAAATTAAAATTTCGTTTATCATATTAAATGTATAGAATTCATTTGGTTACTAGAAACAAACATTTAATTTCAAACATTTTAAATCAAATAAAAATTTATAATTAAAAAGAGCTGCAGGGAAAGTGTGAGCAATGTTATTTTTGACACTTTGAACCATTAAAAATTGACATTCGATAAAGATTGAAAATTTCTGAGATTAAGAAACGATTCCAGTAAGATAACGCACAAATTTTATCGTTTCTTAATCTCGGGGATTTTAAATATTTTTATCCGCAATGTCAACATTCAATGGTTCAAAATGACAAAAATAAAATTACTCACACTTTCCCTAAAGGAATTTTTTATTATAAATTGTTTTTTGATTAAAAAAGACATTAAATTATGGAGTTGGGCTAACTTTTGATTAGTTATCTGCCCGATTCCTTATTAAGCAAATTAGTGTCTTGAATTAAGAATATTTTTCAATTAAAACTAAATTGATCAACACAATGCACAAATTTGATCCATTCAACGAAATTATTTATTTGAATTGAAACAAACTCATTTGGTTGATTCAAATAAATGCATGTGTCAAATGTCAACCTTCCACTGGGTTGCCACAAAACTTTGATTTTTTTCCCTGACTTTTCCCTGATTTACAGATAAGACAGAATTTTGACTTTTGCCCTAATTCCTATAAAAAAAATTCAAGAGGAGTTCAATTATAAAAAACAGATAATTTTTAGAACCAAAAATCTTATTTAAAACTTCAACGGTGTCTACCAAAATTTAAAAATAAAATTAGTTACTGTGGCTAACTTCCCTCGATTATTTTTAAAAATTTAATTTATTAAATTTAATAAATTAATTAAAATTAATTAATTAATTAATTAATTAATTAATTAATTAAAATTAAAATATATTAAATTTAATAAATTTAATTTATTTTAGGAAATTTCAATTATTTCAAAAATTTTCAATTACTTGTTTATAAAAATTCAATTATCTTTAAAAACCACAACTGAAATATTTTATAAACTGAATTTTTCAGAATTTTAAATAAAGTTTTTCGAAAACTCAAATTAAAAAAAAATGTAATTTAAATCTTTTTAAAATTACCTAATTAATCAAAAGAATTTAATTGTAACTCTTTTAAAATTAAATTATATTAGATGCAATTTGAACCCTTTAATGCTACTTTCCACACTAACAAACATAAATACATTCGATTGTGACATTATTTAAGTCATAATTATTAAATTAAAATTTAATTATTTACAATTCGATTTCACAAAATTTCAATTAATATGATAATTCTATAATAATTTTTTTTCCAAATTCAAGTAATTCAATAGTTAATTATTATTAATTTCTTCGTAGCAATTTAAATTTTCAAAAATTTTGTTTAAAACCTTCTGAAATTCAATTGTTTCTAAAAATTCCAACTGTTTTTAACTTAAATCTCTCAAATTTCTTAATTATAATTAATAACTTTAAGAAAGTTATTCTAGAATTTAATTTTTTTTAATAAATTTAATTTTTTTAAAATAAATTGAATTAATTAAAATAAATTTAATTATTTATACATAAATAAGAAAAAAATCAGGATATTGTTTTAAAATTCATTGTGAGTTAAAAGTTATTAAGGAGAGAAAAAATTCAAAATTTTTAAGTTTTTCAAAATAAAATGTGTTTGGACACCAAAAACCAGAATTTTTTTTAGTAATTCTAGAAATTTGATATTTTTCAGTTCTTTCGATAAAATTCCCTGACGTTTCCCTGATTTTCCTGACATGTGGCAACCCTGTTCTAGCGGAAGGTTCATTTAACAGCATGTGACTGTTAGGTCACATGATCGCAGGGATGTTAATTTGTCGGTCATTTTTCTCTTAAAATAATTAATTAATTGAGCTGAGATTTTGTGGAAAAGTCTATAATATATGATAAGGAAAGGCAGTGATGTATAAAAGTTTTGATATTTTTTAAATTATTTGTTAAAAAAACAATTAAAAATTGTTAGAAAATCTGAACATCAACGTCATGCATAACCTCACTTTTTATAATAATTTTTAAGTGTTTTATTATAAAAGCACGAATTCAAATATTGAAGTTAGTAAAATCGTTTATTAATGAATATTAAATGAAACAATAGTTTAATTCTCGCAGGAAGACTTTTTGACGTCTCGCTGTCTCAAAGCATTCTGGTACTTTTTCACACCATGTCTCACATTCGGCCATGTTCACACCGCACTCACGCATACGCAATAATACCCGCGCATTTTGAATTTCTATCAGTTTTTTAAAAATAATTTTAAAAATATCAAAACTTTCACACATCACTGCCCTTCCTTATCATATTTTAGACTTTTCCACAAAATCCCAACTCAATTAATTAATTATTTTAAGAGGAAAAGTGACGGAAAAATTAACATTGCTGCGATCACGTGACCTAACAGTCACATATTGTTAAAAAATTTTCAAGATTTTTATAAGTATTTTATCTAAATTTCGTACATTAGTGTAATATAAAGAAAAATTTTATTTAATCAGAATATTAAGAAAATAGAGAGATAACTGGTGATAACTGGAGAAATAACTCAATATAATTGGTTGCTATTTGAATAGATGTGATTAATTTTATTCTTGAATGAACAAAATATAAAATTTAACAGTAATTGTCCCATTTATTTTGATTTAGGTTGTGTGAAGGAGATGAAGGAAAATGCTTTGTCTCCAAGAATTTGTGATGGAGTTGTAGACTGTCCAGATTTAAGTGACGAAAAAAATTGTGCTTATTGTCGAGATGGTTATATGCACTGTGGAGTGGGAAGAACTTGTATTCCAAAGACAAAAAGATGCGATGGAAAGAAAGACTGTCCTAATGGCAGTGACGAAAAAGACTGCCGTTAGTATATAAATTTACTTCTCGTAAATTGCGAGTCTTTCATAATGTAATTGAGAATTTAATTCGTTAATTTATTTTCTTTTAACCTCTTTAATGATATTCATTGAATAATAAATCAGTGAAATTAGTTTTAAAATAAATATTGAATTTGCTTTCAGTAATGCTTGCCAGGAGTATCAGTGACGCAAAATCTCTACCTCAGGACACTCCACACTCTGCTCGATATTTTAGAGAAGGTTTTGTTGTTTTTAATGAGAAAGGCACTGTCGGTAAATTGTGTACTGAAAATTTAAACAAAACTTTACCATCCAAAGACGTGGAATTGGTTCTGCAAACCGTTGCCACTTCCCTCTGCTCTATTTTATCTTTCACGTAAGTCAGGAAATTAATCTTAGTAATTAATTGTAAACATGAAAGACGAAATGCTATGTTGCGATACAATTTCATCTAATTTAAAAATTTCTATCAACCTCTATATTGACAATTGGTAATGCAATAAATTTTTCTTTTTTCAAATGGAAGAAATATTGTTGCATCAAATAAAGAATAACGCTGTAGCTAATTGATTTGTTATTAAATTTTAGACATTGTTGAATAAAAATAGCTTTTTGCAGGGGAGTAGAATTGACAGAAATAAAAAGAGACGAAGAAGAAGGAGTGCCTTATGTTGAGATGGAAAATCCTCTGGCATCAGAAATAAGCTTTGTAAGGGCTCTCTGTCCCAGTAAAAATGTTATGTATGTACGCTGTGCACCACTTGGTAAGTTATTTTTTCCATTCCTAAATATTTCCTGTATCGATTTCAAGGGGGACTAAGCGAATAAATTATAAAAAATATTTGTTCCAGAATGTGGAATTCAAGCTTTAAGAACCAAAGAAGGAGTTCAAGGCCTAAATAAAATTGCAGAGCCTGGTGATTGGCCTTGGCACGTTGCCCTTTTGAAGGAAGATGTTCATGTTTGTGATGCTACTCTTGTTGCAGAAAGTTGGATAATCACTACAGCTTCCTGCTTCCAAGGGTGAGAATCCGCATTAAGTTTTTTTTTTATTTAATTCTCATAGTTTCTTATTTGCTGATCCGAAGCAGTGAATCTTATTTTTTCATTTATAAGATTTAACATTTTTATCATTTGGTGAATATTTGTAGGTATAATCAAAATTAGCAAACATATTAATTACTCAAGAAAACGGTACAAATTTTACAAGATTATTTTATAAAGACGATTTATGGAAAAATGCGAATTCGGCAAAATTATTTATTGCAACTTCTACTTTTTCAAAATCCTGACTTGAAAATTTTATGATTAAAAATTTGGCTCAGGACAAAAATTATTATTGATTATTTTAAGAAGGGAAAATGTTGATATTTCAGAGACTATCTTTGAGATTCTCTAAATACTATTCAGCATTATTTTCAATTTTAAAGAGCATAAAAAATAAAAATTGACATTCTTTATGAATTTCTTTTTAAAGAAACCACTAAAGTTTTTCAATACAACTATTTATGATAAATAAAAATTAAAAAATACATCATTTCAACTAAAAATATTGGTCTTTCAGAAAAATGTTATTGAGACTATATCTTTGAGCTACCCTGAGTATTACCTATCAATACAATATCGTCAATTTTTAAGAAAATTTCTGTCTTACTTTTACAATATTTGATCAAATTTTAAAGGGGTGTCCAAGTCGATTGGATTTTTACATTGAGCTTTAATGGGAAAATCGCATCGACTTTGACATCCCCTTAAGACTCGCATGAATATTTCACAAATCTTATTTGACGTAAAATCATTTAACATAATTTTCAATTGACATAAAATTCAAATGATTTAAATGTCATTGAACATAAAATTCATTTGACATAAAAACCACTTGACATAAAATTCATTTGACATAAATTTCATTTGACATAAAGTTCGTTTGACATATAAATATTGGCGCGAATTTTAAAAGTAACCAATCAGATATTACTAAGAAGATTGTGATTGGTCAATTTTAAAATTCGCGCAGATATTTTTATGAAAAATAAAATTTATGTCAAGTGATTTATATGCCAAATGGAAATTATGTTAAATTAAATGAGTTTTATGTCAAATGAAATTTATGTTAAATGAATTTTATATAAAATGAAATTGATGTCATATGAATTTTATGTCAATTAAAATTTAAGTTAAATGATTTATCAAGAAGATCAGAAGATCGCATCTCGCGCTGGCCAAAAGTCAATTATAGAATTGAACAAAAAGAAACTATTTGTCTTTTACTACTACTTTTTGGACTATTGATTCTGTTATTTTTATGTATTATTAAATTCCAAATTTTAGTCAATCGAAAGCAGAGTGGTCCGCAAGATTGGGAACAGTAAGACTCTCAAGTTCTTCACCTTGGCAGCAAGAACGTAGAATAATTGGAATGATGAAGTCGCCAGTTGAAGGAAGTACTACAGTTCTCTTGAAACTGGATAATCCAGTGCAAGCATTTTCAGATTTTGTCAGGCCTATTTGTTTGCCACCGAATCAAGATTCTCTCTACAGTAACACGACTTATTGTAACACTCTTGGATGGGCAAGAAATCGTAAGAAACTTTATACTCGATGGCTATAAATAATTATTATCAACTTTTCATTCAAGTTAATTAAAAACTTTTCTCTTTTCGAGACAAATTTTTCTTTAAGGCCATGTCAAAGTCGATGCGATTTTTCTATTGTAGCTCAATGGAAAAATCGCATCGACTTTGACATGCCCTTAAATTTAAATAATACATTTATCGATTATATTCCAGTATCAAGGACCCATTAATTTAATTAAGCTTGACCTATTATTAGGTATTATTAAATTATTGCCATCGAATTTAAACTATATTTACATTCGAATTTTTAACCAACATTTAAAATAAACTTTTACATTTTTAATTTACCTCGATTTTAAATGGTTTCGAAGTCTTATAAATTTTTTTAATTAAAATAGCTTTGAATTTAAAAATTTTTTCATTCACGGATGCTCCTTTTTTTAATTTAAAAACCCCTAAAAATGAAAAGAAATTTTTGTTCACACAGTTCATGAGAATAAAATAAAAATTTAAAATATCTGGGAACTGGGATTTTTCAGGTGAACTTTTGCAACGAGTGCAGTTGAGGCACAGTGAAATGGAGAAGTGCGAAAATATTAGTATTGCTTCAGTTAACAGTATTTGTACAGAAGCAGAATTTTCCACGGATGACTGCAACGTAAGTCGATGTGATATTTAAAAATAAATCCTTCTTTATATCTGTAAAGATAAAAATTAAATAATTTTCTTTTTTGTTAATTTATAGGAGGAGGAGGTGGCAGGAAGTCCAATGCTCTGTTTACTCTCTGACAATCGCAGATGGGCACTGGCAGGTGTTAGTAGCTGGAGAATTGGTTGCTCCAGACCAGGAACTGAAAGACCTCGTCTTTATGATAAGATCTCATCGAATCTAGCGTGGATTAAATCTACCATCGACTGATTTGTAAATATAATGTGTGTCTAATTGACTTTCCTTCTCAAGAATTCAAAGTCGATGGTAAAATTCAGATTGTGATAAGACATTGTATTTATATTTTCTAACACAATTTTAGAAAAGCAAAATATCGCTCTTCTATGTAAGTTGAGAAGTTTGTATGTTGCCATTGATGGAGGTACCAAGCAATTGGTAGTAAATGAATCCCAAATACAATTTTTCCGAGTACTGTAAGGGAAAATAAATACTACGTATCCCTAAAAGTATACACTGCAAAGAAAGTAATATATTATTGTTGTTTTCAAAATTTATTGTATTTTAATTACAATTTGACATAAATAACTTGTTATGCTTCTTATTAGAAAGTGCTATAAGGAAGCAAAAATATTGCACACTCCCAAATTTATACACTTTGACATTGATTTTTAAAAATCATTTAAATATCAAGAGATTATTTGTAAATATAGACGTACGATTTATCTATAAAATCATTTCAGGGTATCAAAATTTAATTCTCAAAAGTAATTTTTTAAATTAACTTTTACATATTATCATTTTGTATAAATTGATAAGCAGATGATTTAGAGATAAATTGATAAAATAGAATTATAATTATATTGTAAATAATATGTATCAGATTATTTTTTTAATTTTGTAAAAAAATAACAATTTTCGACTGGAATAATTATTGTAATATTCTTGTTTTATAAAATAAAAATTATATTATAATAAATAAATATTCATAAAAGGTGTTATGAATAGCATAAATATATATTTATTGTATGTATATTGCACTACATACGAGCCGTCTCAGTGACGAATACTAGCGAATCGTTTTACTTTCAAAGGTAATTTAAACAAAAAATATTTTAATTAAATTAAAATTTTTTACTCTAAAAAGTCACATAATGTAAGCAAACTGAAAAATTGAAGATAGAGATAAATAAATTACAATAAATTATGATTTTATCTATTATTCTTATTTATTATTTATGAAAATGGGCTAAAATTGATTATTTGCCACGAAAAATAACTATTATTATAACAACAATTCCGATTAGGACGAATTTTTTGAATCTAAACTTTGTTTCTTGCGAATACATATATATTTATTTATTTAATTTTAACAATTCGTCACTGCAGCGTCCCGACTCTAATAATACGCGTTCCTGTTAGTTCGTAAACTTTCAGTAAGTTTTCTTTGCAATTTCATAAAGGTTTCACTGCAAGATTGCCGTAACCTTACACAGAAAGCTTGTCGCAAGCTTACGTACTGTCTAGGTTATTTATTAAATTTACAATGACTAAAGAGTAATAAATAAAAGAAAAAAATGTATTACTATTATTATTAAGTAACTGAATATTTTTTTATTTCAACGTTTTGAAAGAATGCGAGATAATAAATAATCAATTAGTTGTAATTGAACACTGTAAAAAAGTATGCAAGTTTAAGTTTTATCATATTTTGTATTGTACGTGATTTAGAAATAGTAAACAACAAATAAGATTTTCCCGAATCTATCTATGTAAAATTTCTGTATTGGATTTTGAAATAAAATATTTTCGTTACAATTTATTGTTGAAATTTTTTCCATTTTGAACGCATTTTAGTAAATGTAAAATAAAAAAATTTTTTTTTTTTTGTAGAAAATTGTTATTTTTACACATAGTTGTAAATGTACATAATAATGTCTACATATACTCCTCTGGTGGTAAAGAATATAACGATGAAGCAGAAGCCTGACAACCACAGAGTTAATCCACTTATCTTGACAGGTAACAGAAATTGTAGAGAGTACAATGTAAACGTAACTTTTGTGTGATAAGAACGAAATAAAATTTTTAAACAGATAAACCTTCAAATTTAAATTCATATTACCTAATTTACACTTTCTATGAACGTCACTATAAAAAGTTTACTGGAAGTAATTAAAACACTAATTAAAATTATATATAATAGAAAACGACTTTATACTATTATTATAAATTATATATCTAGTTAAATTTACATTTTTGACTTACTAACGAAATACAAAAATTAATTAAATTTCAAAATAAAAAAATAATTAAATTACTTTTTGAAAATAATTTTGATTAAATTGAATTTGTCAAAAAAAAATGTATTGTATTAATTTTATGAATGGTTATGAATTTCCATTTTCGATTAAAATAATAAGTAAATGAAATGATGAATTTAAATTGTTTTCAAATTAAAGAAAGGGGAAACATTTTTCGACAAATGAGTATCGGTAGGCAGATAATTGGAAGGGGTAAGATAAGTTTACTCAGTAAACACTGTCACTCGAGTTCAAGACGTGATCGGTACTTGTGCTAACAAAGAAATTAACAGTTGACAAAGTGCCGGAGTTAATCATTTTCAAAGATTTTTAACAAAATAACGTTTTAAATGGTGAGTTGAATGATACATCGCAAAATAGGTTCATGAAACTAGAAATGCAAGTAAGTTTATATATAGAACAGACATGCACTGAATATATGTGTCGAGAACACCTGATAAAACTTTACTTTTAAATAAAAATAAATTCGGACTTTTAACAAATGCATTATTATATGTAAAAATGACCTATTTTTTCCCTCAAAATACTATAACTATCAAAAAAAATTTTTCATCCAACAGTACTGCTGTAAATTATTATTTATTAAATCTGTCAAATTTACTATGGAAAACTTTTTTAATTAACAAAATAGTTTCAACCTATAATTTTTAGGGGTGGTATCGATTCTACGCAATTAAATTCTACAAAAAAGAATTCAACACAGTTAACTCTACACGAGAAAACTCTCACGTTGTATTTAGACAAGTAATATTAATTCAACACAAATAAACTGTACGCGGGAAAACTCTACGCACTATTATTAGAAAAAATATAATTTAATGCAATTTGTTAAATTCATCAACATTAAATTCTACACTGTAAAATTCTACACAATAAAATTCGACACAAAAGAATAAATAATTATTGAAGGTTTAATTTAATTATTAATTAAACGCAATTAAATTCAACAACATATAAAACTAAACAAATAAATACATTCCAATTAAATAAAATTTAAAAAAATTCTACGCCAATAAATTCAACATAATTAAATTCGACATAGCAAAATTCTACACACAAGAAAATATAATTTTTTTCATATTAATTATATTTTTTTAGTTTAATTGTAAACTCTACGCAGCTAAATTCAACACCAGATAACTCTACACAAATAAAAATATTAAATAAAAATATATTTATTATCGTGAAACATAAAAAATTCTACGCATTATATTATAACTAAGCCAAAATTTCAGAAAAATAATAAACTACTGTTGCAGAATAAAATTGGCAGAAATCAATCAGAGATAGAATGCAAAAACAATTAGCTTTTTCAAATTAAATTTGCTGAATTAGTTTTTCAGAATTAATTTTGATAAATTAATTTAAATTAATTTAATTAATAATTAATTAATAATTTAATTAATAATTAAATAAATTAATTCAATAA
>JUFY01024214.1:0-11935 GCA_001855655.1 Leptopilina clavipes | reverse complement strand
TAGGAAAATTTATCTAAATTTGTCAGTTTTAATTCGGGAGTGGATGTAAACGGTCGAATAATTTCTGTCTAAATTCACGAAATTATTATTATATTAATAAATATTATTATATTATTAAATATTATTTATAAATTATTATTAATAATAACATGAAATTTAATTAATATAATATTGATAATTTTATGTATACTATATTTAATATATTTAGTTTAAATTATCGAGAAAAAAAATTATATTTGAACGTGATTAGAAGAGTGAAAGAGACAGACTTTTTTTTCCTCCACTCTAGCGTTATTCACTGACTAGTACCGGCAAGCGTTGCTTCTGAACATGGCGTCTCTCGTGAAACCACGTGCTTTAAATTCTCCCGAATTAGGAATTTTAAAATCTTTTTAGGTTTAGCTTTCGGGAGTGTGCGAATTTTCTAAAACCGCGATCGATCTTGTAGGGTGTTACCAAGTTTTTTTTTCTTTAAATAAAAGTAATTTTTAATATCGGGAGTGATCGAATTACTTAAAACCGCGATCGTATTTGTTTCCCTTTTTCCCAGTTTGCCAGCACGTGGTTCGTGAGTGCTCGAAATTATCTTAAACCGCAACTGAGTGATTTTTGTGCCCCAAAACTAACATCGTACGTAGGCAAAATTATACTTTAATTTTCAAATTATCCAACTTTTGATTAATTATAATTTTTATTGGTGAAAGCAAAATTATTATAATAGAAATTCTATTCGATTTTAAATTTAATTTATTCAAATTTCAACTTATTTTTATTTTAATCAAAGGCAAATTTTAAATTATCGAAATATGTGTCTATCTAAAATTCTAAAGATTAATCGATTCAAATGTTTATTCAAATTTTGAACCATTTAAGATTCAATTATTGATAAAAAAATGTGTTACTTTGCACCTTGATTCTTTTTATGTAACATTTTTTCTCACCTATTTTCCTAAAGTAATTCACCTTATCATCTATTTTAAAGAAAAAAGTTCCTGTTATCCCTGAGATTTTCGAGCTGAAATGAGAAAATGTTTTTCATTCCAAGAAGAATAATTTGATTTTTGAACTAATGATATTAAAATCGAGAAAGAATTTCAACTTGACCAAATTGTCATAATGATTTCTCTCTGAAATATATGTAATTTATCATATCGTACATTTAGATTTGATTTGTAGCTTTAACATGACATAATTTCTCATCTTGATTCATCACCACCCTTTTCATATATATATATACATATAATATAGGGAAGAAAACTTTGAAGATAATTTCCTGGAAGATATAGGATTTCTACAGGGGTCTTATCAAGTCCATATACCTATGCAATGTATACATATTCATATTAAGTCTTTTGAAATGAAACTGGAAGACAGATTTCCTGGCAAATCTGTCATATTTCGGTCCCTGAGACAACTTAATGACAAGGCACTCCAATGACATTATATATAGATATATATATAGAATGTGGGAATATTGTCTAAAGCGAATATTCCATGTGTTTCATACACAGACATGAGGTGAATACGCCAAGGGGGTGTTTCGCTCGCCAATTTCCAAATCCTGGTGCGTCTATTTGTATATTTAGTGTCTCTCTCTCTCTCTCTCTCTCTCTCTCTCTCTCTCTCTCTCTCTCTCTCTCTCTCTTTCTCTCTCTCTCTCTCTGTATTTATGTACAGGCACATACGTCCTCGCGCTAGTAGTAAAACCACGTGTTTAGGGAGACAATTAACGGGTTTACATGCGCAATTACGCGTACGAAGATGGAATGTAGGTCCCCGGCAGAAACTCTGTTTCCATTGTTCCTGGAGTTGCTCCCTAATCTTCCTTCCGGTTGGGAACAAATTCACAAGAACTGACACCTTCGGGGTGTTTTGGCACACTATTTGCAAGAAATGTCTCTGGCATTGTCACCGCAAATTCATTTGCTTTCCTCTCTCTCTCTCTCTCTCTCTCTCTTATTCTTCTTTCACTGCATCAGTTTCTTTGTCTCTTTCTCGCATTGTCTCTCACTATTCTCCGATTTTACAACTATCATATAGATATAACATTAGGTTTGTTAAAATGATTTAGATAGGTACGTTATGTGTGGTTATTCAAGAGTGATGATATAGTACTTTCCAGTTATGAACCTAATAAAAATTTTTTTTAAATTAAAAATTGGCAAAATTTTCTGCGAGGAGGGAAAATTTAAAGAAAGATTTTCTTTGATACTGTTGCTAAGTGACGGATTTTTAAGCTTGGTTACTAAGAAACTGTTGCTTGGAAACTGTTATTTAGCAACCGTTACTAAGGAACAGTTGCTTAGCGACCGTTGCTAGGTGATCAATTTTTAGCAACGGTTGCTATGAAACTTGCGTAGCAACTGTTGCTAAAAAGCAGTTGCTTAGCGACCGTTGCTAGGTGATAAATTTTTAGCAACGGTTGCTATGTAACTTACGTAGCAACTATTGCTAAAAAACACTTCCTTAGCGACCGTTGCTAGGTGATACATTTTTAGCATCGGTAGCTATGAAACTTACGTAGCAACTGTTGCTAAAAAACACTTCCTTAGCGACCGTTGCTAGGTAATAAATTTTTAGCAACGGTTGCTATGAAACTTACGTAGCAACTGTTGCTAAAAAATAGTTGCTTAGCGACCGTTGCTAGGTGCTAAATTTTTATCAACGGTTGCTATGAAACTTACGTAGCAACTGTTGCTAAAAATCACTTCCTTAGCGACCGTTGCTAGGTGATAAATTTTTAGCAACGGTTGCTATGAAACTTACGTAGCAACTGTTGCTAAAAATCACTTCCTTAGCGACCGTTGCTAGGTGATAAATTTTTAGCAACGGTTGCTATGAAACTTACGTAGCAACTGTTGCTAAAAAACAGTTGCTTAGCGACCGTTGCTATGTTGTAGTTTCTTAACAACCGTTGCTAAGAAACTGTTGCTATGGAACTATTATTTAGCAAGCGTTACTAAGGAACAGTTGCTTAGCGACCGTTTCTAGTTGATAAATTTTTAGCAACAGTTGCTATGGAACTTACGTAGCAACTGTTGCTAAAAACAGTTGCTTAGCGACCGTTGCTAGGTGATAAATTTTTAGCAACGGTTGCTAAAAAACAGTTGCTTAGCGACCATTGCTATGTTGTTGTTTTTTAACAACCGTTGCTAAGAAATTTTTAGATGGTTGCTAAGAAACTGTTGCTTAGCAACCGTTGCTAAGTAATTACTTTTAAACATCGGTTACTAAGGAACAGTTACTTAGCGACCGTTGCTAGGTGATAAATTTTTAGCAACGGTTGCTATGAAACAGAAACTGTTGCCTGGCAACCGTTGCTAAGTAACTACTTTGTACCCCCCGTTACTAAGAAATAGCTGCTTAGCGACAGTTGCTACGCAACAAATTGTCATGAACGATCGCCTAGCAACCGTTGCTAAGCAACCCTTATTTATATTATTTCTTCCTAATTTAAAAATCCCTTACGATTATTTTAGTTTGAAACAAAGGTAACTTAAATAAAAAAAAATTTATTGATAGTAGTTAATAAAGTTTAAATAGTTAATAAACTAAAAAAATGTTTATTTCTCTGACTTGGAAGGATTGAAATTTACCACCACTTCTCTAAAAATAGTTCATTTTTTTAATTCTTAGTTTAACTGTTTGTTAATTTCAATCATTGGTATTATCAACTCGAACGAAAAATTCTTTTTCCTCCCTATTGCCTCTTTGTTGCAAAACAAAAATTGGTTTTAACTTTTTAAATGTGGAATAAATTAATTTCTCTTTTCTTCTCTCTCTCTCTCTCTCTCTCTCTCTCTCTTTTTTTTGCTAAATAACAACTGTGCCCAGTGGTATATACTCACTTTTTTTACGGGTTTTTCTACATGTTCGCGAGGAATTTATTGACAATCAACACATCAATTAACGCTGAAAGTTTTGATTTTTTTCGTGAAATTGGATTTGGGGATTCGAAGCGATTCTATGCCTGATCAAACAGGCGACAGGAATATTGGAAAACTAGATTTTTCAAATAACGAAGTTAACGCGTCGCCGCAAAACGTTAAATAAAATAATGGTTTTCGAGAAGTGGGGGGGGGGGGGGGGGGGGGGGGGGAGATGGGGACAAAATGGTCTGTTATGGTCCTCGTGTAATATGCGTGTAAATTAATTAATAATAAATTTATCCATCAACAGAATTTGCATTTCGCTTGACGTTATGTTTATTTATACAAATATATATATATTTATTGTAAATATTCTGCCATTACGGAAATGCTATTTCTTCCACTTGATTGATTATCTGCTTCATTTATTTCACACGTCACTCAGTATGAAAAAAAAATTGAAGTGAATGAATATGTCAAATTTATTTTCCATATTCATTATCGCTTTCAAAGCGTTAATATTAAATTCCGAAAATAACTCATCACAGTTCTATCATATGTTCGTAATAATAACTTTTTGATTTATCATCGAATTCAGCTTTACTTATTAACTGTACTTATTAAGTATTTAAAAATTATTTCTTAAAATAAATAAAAAACATTTTTAAATTCGGAATATGGAAGTTGAGAATCTTTTTTATCATTTATTTTTAAGAGCGGTGAAATAGTAATTAAATTTTTTTTTTCTGAATTTGATGATGAAAGTAGCCCTTTTTGTGTTTTAGTTAATTTTCACGAGATGGAAGAAAATTTTTGGGAAGCAATCATTTCTGATTTTTCTATTTCGTTTTAAGACTGGCAGGTAATTCGTCGTCTAGGGTGAATGAATTGATCTTGGTAGAAGAGGGATGAAGGATCCTTGAAGGTGATAAAAGCAAAGGGAAAAAGCGGGAGGAAAAAAAAGGAAAAACTCGATCCTTTCAGTCCCTTTACCCTTTTTTTCCCACCTACCGCTGTCCCGTATCCGCAAGGGATGATAAATCGTTATCTTGCTGCTTTCGTGGCGCACTCGTGCAGACGAGTATCTTAAATGTTTCAAAAATCTTGTCTTATATCCGTTCAGGACAAAGAAAATTTAATTTTCGCCTCGTTGAAATTTTGCCATTTTTCCCAATGAAATAGAATTCGACATGAAAAAATTTATAATTGACAAAAAATTTAAATAATTTCTTTTTTGAACTATTTCTCAGTAAAATTTCTCAGTAAAAATGAGTTTCACTAGTAAAAAAAAATTTTTCTCCTAGTGTTGCAATCACAAAACTAAGTCTGACTAAAATTAACTTTTACTACTGACGTGAAAATGACGAAAGTTTGGAAACTTTAATTACCACTTTTTTTACTACTGAGGTAAAATTTACTTTCACAAGAATTTTCATCAGTATTTTTTTCTACCCGAATAAGAAAAATTTTTTGAGTGTCTGACTGTAACACACTTTTACTACTGAAATTCGTTTAAATTCATCAAAACTTAAAGAAAAAAATTCTTTAAGTTTCGTTTTAGGAAGCAATTTAATTGAAAAATTGTAATTTTTTCGAAGAATATTTTTTACGCTTTCTAAAGTGTATATATATTTGATTTTACGGGTCGTAAGTAAGTAGAATAAATTCAAATTCCCGTAAATGCAGTCAAAGGTATTGAAATCCACAATTTTAAGGGATCAAAGTTTAATGGTTTTCTTCTTTGGGGAGTTTGAGTCCTGGCTGAATCTCCAGTATAGTCGTTGGGTTAAATAGAGACTTGAATTGAGGGGCTACTATTACAAACTCACATCAAGTAACTACATTTCACCAAAGTCTTTTTATTTAATGAGTATTTTAGACGTACTTTGATTTCAAACCATCTCGCGCATGTAATTAAAAAAGTTTCCTTTTACAAAATGGCGAGTGTACGTTTAATATATACAACATAAAACTAAAGCAGTACTTGTTTTTTTTTATATAAACATGAACAAACAATTTTTTTCCTTCACTCATACAGTTAAATATTTCAATAAAAAAAAATATTCCACAAATACTCGAAATATGAAAACATTTTTTAAAGTTAATTAATTTTTTTTTGTGCCAATTTCTAAACATTTGATAAAATATGAAATAATATTTGCAGAAAAATATTTTTCAATGGAAAAAATTGTTTATTATTTTATTGACTATTTTATGAATAATTGGATGGAAGTAAAAATATTTCCAGTGATTTTTTTTTCTTAAAATTATTTCAAGAGTGGCTCCTTGAAAATGATGTATTATATCGATTGATGCATGTGTATATATACCTATATACGGTGTTAATTATGCGTAATTAATCGCTTGAATGAGTAAACATTATTAAGTGGTCGTCTAGCGACTACTGATTACAAGCTTCCAATTTCTAAAACGTATGGAACAGATCGAGTAATTTGCAAATATACAACGTTCTGTTTACACTAGAAATTCAACATAAATTATATTGATAATAGGCGAATTTGCATATTTGCAATAATAATAAATTCTCGTCATGTTGCAACAATTATTACAATTCATTTTGTAGAAGGAAATTTTTGAAAGAATCTACCGTTTAAAAGTAATTGCATTAATTAACAATAATTACCATTTTGAACATATAATTAGTTATGTAAATAATTATATGTATATTTTTTATTACCCGGTATTTGCAATATTGATAAAACAATTATATAATTCTAATAGTAATAATCATAATTACAATATTAACAATCTCTCTTAATCTGAATTAGTAAAAATTTTAACTATAATTTGAAATAGTGACTGACTTTTTGCATTTAAATTACTAATTTGCATTTACTACTTACTAGTTAATCAGTAGAAAAAAATTTTTTTACCATTAGTAAAATTTAACTTATTAACTTAGTTAAAATTTAGTTATTTAACTTAGTTAAAATTTAGTTATTTAACTTATGTAAATTTAACTTATTTAACTTAGTTAAAATTTTTACTAATTAAAATTTAGAGAGATAATAATTATTATTATTGGCTACGTATAGATTATAATTATATGCTATAAATTTTACAATTATAATTATTTATTATTCAATATGTTTTTATTGCGCACATTATTAATTTAATTACTTTTCGACTGCCAACGATAATCTATAATTAGCTTCAGAGTTTTGTTTATATTATCGATAAAATACTCGCCATGACCGCAGGTATTAAATAATTATAAAATAATTCATCAAACTTTCATTGAAATTTTTTTGCACAAAATTTACATAAAATTCAAAAAAGAAAAAGTTTTTCACCATTGATCAAATAAATGAAAAATATTTTTTTTCTGATTTGATTTGAAAAAGGGTTTTTTATAATAAAAATTATAAGAAAAAATATGAATATTAATCACATATTTGAAAAAATAATCAATTGTTTGCTATCTACACTGAATAATTTATTTTATTATTTATTCAAATTATGAATTACTTGACTATTGGCAAATAGTCACTTAAGATAAAAATAATTTTTTTGAGTCAATTGAATATTATTTTCTTTAAATGCAGAAATTATGGATTCGCAGTTTATTTGATTGAAATAAATATTATTTGGTCGTGGAACTAAATGTTTATTTTAAAATAGTTAAATAATTCATTAATTGAATCAAATAAATTTTCTTTTCATTGTAACGTAGTATAATAATTAAAAATAAGACAAAAACAAAATTTTTAATTGCACCTCGCGCTAATGAGACAATAATCAATTGTTTATAAACGTAAATTGAGAAAGTAAATTGTATTTTATAATATTGCAATTGTGAAATGGACATATTTGTTATCAGTGAATAAAATTTTCCATCATGATTTTCCGTATGTGCATCAGTAAAAGTGTGATTTCCATCCAATCATTAGTGCGGTGTGTTGGTCATATAGCCGCGCCGCGGCAATATAAGCAGGCTAAGAGAGGAGGAATCCGATTATTTTGAAAAGCGCGATGCCATTTGTTATTGCTGGATCTAATTGCCAGTCGAAATGACATCGCGGCCGGAATTACGTGTGTTATATATATAGATATGTAGAGAGAGAGAGAAAATCCAAACCCCTCTGATTGCTTTACGGGTCGTTCGGGGACACGGTCTGTATAGAGAAGAGTGAAGAGCCCCCCTGGGTGCGGATGGACGTGAGTGGAAGGGCGAATGGGGACCGAAAAGGGTGGCCCAACCGGGAGCAAACGTGACCTCAAAATCAGCATGCAAATTCAACGAATAATTATTCTGTATGTCCGTCTCCCGACCCCTCAGGGTCGAATTCCATTCCATATAGAGCGAATGCGAAATATCCCTGATTTAGGGTTTTGTCTCTATGATCGCATATTTGTCCTGTCTCTCTCCTCTCTCTTCTGTCTACATGTTTTTGCCTCTAAAACAAAACTCGTGTGTACCGTGTCCTAAGCTTCAGTCTCTCTCTCTCTCTCGCTCTCGCTCTCTACTATCTCCCTTTTTGTTCTGTGTTGATATCTTCCATCGTGTGTCAGTGGCCTTGTCTTCAAAGGACAATACTGGCTCGTTGAGAGGTTGATTATTCCGCCCCTACGGGGAAAAGCGTTCCTTTGATCTTTCAAGGGCAGGTGTATTTTATTGCCAAGAAAAAAAAGGAGAGCCAGTAAATAGAGCTGTTTTGTTTTCTTGTAAATGATAGGGTGGCTTTTTCCTTATTTTCAATTTGATACCTCGTTAAAAAAGTCGAAAATCTTCAGGAGGGAGTGGATTTTGTTAATTGTGAGCTTTTTGTCTGGGTAAAAGTGACGTTTACTACTGATACTAAAATTGTAATTTTTGTCTGACTCAAACACACTCTTAGTATTTTTTTCCACTAGTCTTACTACTTGCTAAGAACAGATCAATTCTGACTTACTGGCACTGATTTTCCCTACTGGGAGACAAAAATTACATGCACTGTCCGACAGAAATTGACCTTTACTACTGATACCAAAATTACAAACTGACTTTTACTACTGCGAATAAAACTGTCTGACTGCAATCAACTTTTACTACTAAGACCAAAAATGGATTCAGTATGTCTGACTGAATTTTAATTACATACAGGACGTCTGACCAAAACTTACTTCTACTACTGCATTTTTTTGATGACTAAAAAAATTCTTACTACTGATGCTAAAATCACTTGAACTCTGCCTTACTCAAATTGACTCATCTGACTAAAACTGAAATTTACTACTAAAACAAACATTTTATCCACTCTGCCTCACTAATACTGACTTTTACTACTGATAAAAATTGCAAAAGTTTATTTTGTCCGACTGACACTGAATTTTACTACTAATAATAAAATTTCCAGTTCTTTTTTTATAAATCGTCTGACCTATACTGACTTTTACCACTGATAAAAAAATTGCCAGAGTTAATCAGATGTTGTCCGACTGAAATTGACTTTTACTACTGATAATAAAAGTGCTAAATTTTAGCAGATCTTGTCTGACTGCAATTGACTTTTACTACTTAAAATAAATTTTTTAAGTTGAAATTGTTTAAGTGAAACTGATTTTTGATACTGAAGTCAAAATTACAACCAGTCTGTCTCACTAATACTGACTTTTACTACAGATAAAAATTGAAAAAGTTTATTTTGTCTGACTAAAACTGACTTTTACCACTGATAAAAATTAAAAAAGTTTATTTTGTCTGACTGAAACTGACTTTTACCACTGATATAAAATTCCTAGAACTAATCAGATGTTGTCTGACTGAAATTGACTTTTACTACTGATAATAAAAGTGCTACATTTTAGCAGATCTTGTCTGACAGCAATTGACTTTTACTACTTAAAATAAATTTGTTAAGTTGAAATTGTCTAACTGCAACTGCTTTTTGATCCTGCAGTCAAAATTACAACCACTCTGTCTCACTAATACTGACTTCTTCTACTGATAAAAATTACAAAAGTTTATTTTGTCCGACTGAAATTGACTTTTACTACTGATACTAAAAGTGCTAAATTTCGGTAAGTCTTGTCTGACTGCAACTGACTTTTACTACTTAGAACAAATTTGTGAAAGTTAAATTGAAATTGCCTTCACCAAAACTGACTCTTACTACTGAAACTAAAATTACATCCACTCAGTCTAATACTTACTTTTACTACTGATAAAAATTGCAAGCGTCTATTTTGTCCGATTGAAACTGAATTTTACTACTTCTACTGCGTCTGACCCAAGATAATTTGATTGATATTAAATTTTGATATTAAAAATTAACTTTCAGAAATAATATTCTAAAAATATTTTTATAATTGATAAGAAACATTGTCCTATTGAAATTAATTTTTTTTCCATTACACATTCTTACAAAGGGAATTTTCCTCCCTCAAGATGTGAGATTACCGATCTACCGCCCTTTTTCCCTCGAGAGATGAAAATTTCAATTTTGAACCAAGGGAAGTCCTTTAACCTGAACCTTTGTTTTATCCTCTCTATTTTAAAATATATACAGAAATCCTCCGTATCTCGCTGTTTCTACGGACTCTGCCTTAGCTAGCTTACGAGGAAAATTTATTGTTCGGTCGCTATGCGGGGTCGAAGTGGTGGGAGGTTTTCGACGGAAGTCTCATCCTCTTCCATTGCTACATGCAGTGCTGGACACTCCAGTTTTCATTGTTTACGGGCAACGAAGAGAGTCCGAAGGTGGCGTGGAGTTTACCTTCCAAGGGATATCCTTTCCTCCGACACACCTTTCCATTTCCTAGGAAAAACCAGAGTCGAGACTTTGGGTATTCTTACATACCTTCCTTATATACTTTTATACATTCTATTCCTTGTACAACCTTTTACAACGTCTCATGACCAATGACACAACTATAAGTGGATAGAGATGTGTAATAATATTATGTATATATATATTTCACACAATGAGTCCCAAGTGCAGAACGAAAAATTACTTCAGGGAACGAATGTCTCCTTTGCATAATTCTTGCAAGAGGAAAATCAGTAGAAAAAAAGGGGAGAGAATTCTGTATATAGGACACGTGTCCCGAGGCAATCCGAACACGTATTACGTTCGCGTACTGTCGATTTTTCCCCTTAAATGTGATTCTGCGCTTCCTTTGTCTTTTCTCGAACCAAAAAAAATTCTGTAATATGTAAATTTATGGAAAAAAGAAAGATTTATCGATTTGACATTCTTCGTACGAAAATTTTCAAGTCACAAAAATTGAGTCACGAAAAAACTATATAGGAGTTGTTAAATCTTTAGCTATTTAAAAAACATTTTTTGCCAATGATGATAAATTTCCCCAGGTGGGAAATATTTACGGTTTTATATGAACCGAATAAAATTAATTTGAACCAAATAAAATTTATTTAAACCAATTAAAATTTATTTCAACCAAATAAAATTTATTTGAACCAAATAAAATTTATTTAAACCAATTAAAATTTATTTCAACCAAATAAAATTTATTTAAACCAATTAAAATTTATTCCAACGAATAAAAATTTATTTGGAACAAATAAATAGTTTAGTATAGATTCTGAGTCAGATATTTGTTTTCTTCTGTTTGTGTATTTATCGTAAAAATTTAAAAACTTTACGGAAATTCATGATTCATCGAATAATGGAAAAATCTTTCCTTTTTGTTCCCCTTTTTCTTTTTTTGCGCCACAATGGTTGTATGCGGCACTCGAGAATTTCATAGGTCCATTTTGGTATTTTAGTTTCACGTACTTTGCCAAGAGAACTGGACCTGGAGCACAAGTCCTTTTCTTGATGCAAGAAAAATATCCCTTCTTTTGCTTCTTCTTCTTCTTCTTATTTTTTTTTCTTGGGGGAAAACGTAGTACCTTGAGGGGTCGAAGTTAGTACCAGGAATATAATAAAAAGAAAATGCTACATCCATGTAAATGCCTCGTCAGTTTATATACATATATATATATATATACGCTATGCACCGGAAATTGTACGCGGAGCTAAGAAATAGTGGGAAGATGAAATTCTATTACTGCACTTTATCGCTGTGATTCATGAATACCTTCAAGTTATCTACAAAGCGAA
>JUFY01024169.1:18256-32874 GCA_001855655.1 Leptopilina clavipes | reverse complement strand
ACAGAATCGTACCTGTCGTGCCATCGCAGCCATCGGTGTGAGACGAACATCCTCCTTCTCCTTCAGTGTCTAGCCCCGCACAAAATACAACAACGTCATGTCTTTTGACATTTCATTATTTTTACAACAAAATTAACTACTTTTTCAAACAAAAAAAAAAAAAAAAAAAAAAAAAAAAAAAAAAAACGAAAACAAAAAATTTACTGCTCTACGAGATTTTTAATTTATTGAATAATAAAATTAAATATTTTCTTTCTTTTTCCATTTCGATATTATTAAATCAAAGTTAGCTATTTAAAATTTTAAATAAAAACAAAAGGAAAAAATTTACTCTACTAGATTTGTAATTTATTGAAAAATAAGTTGAATATTTTTTTTGTCTTTTGTCATTCATTATTATTGTAACAAAATTAGCTCTTTGAAAAATAAGAAAACAAAAAATTTACTCTACTGGATTTTTAATTTATCGATTAATAAATTGAATATTTTTTGTCTTTTGTCATTCATTATCGTTACAATAAAATTAGTTCCAGGTGTCCTTTTTCAAAAAAACGGAAATAAAAAAATTAACTCTTACTAGATTTTCAATCTATTGAATAATAAATTGAATATTTTTTGTCTTTTCTCTTTTGTCATTTTATTATTATTATAACAAAATTAACTACTTTTTCAAAAAGAAAAAAAAATTTATTTTATCGAATAATAATTTGAATGCATATATTTTTTTCTACATTGAATTAATTTAATATCTATAGATATTAATTTTTAAATTTATCATTTAGTTTTAAACCTAAAATTTAGTTTCGATCGTTTTCTATAAAGTTGTTTTGAAAAAAATGTGAATAAGAAAAAAAATTATATTTTACAAAGATATATATTTTTTTCTGCAATAGTTTTGAATTTTTCGCAGAGGTTTTTTTTATGATAAACGATTTTCAGTTTATTTTTCTCTCGATGAGTATTTTATACTCATATTTTATACAGTGTTGATAAATAAAAATTAATTTAGGAAATTACTAAAACGCCTCAAATATGATTGAAAATTCTTCATTACTTTATCGATATTCAGACATTTCTTTTTTTTTTAGGATATATTAAGTTAAATCAGGGATTTGCAAATTATGCTAATAAAAAATTGACTTTCAATAAGATATAACATATATTTTCTTAAGTGAATTAAACGATTTTAAATTCAAATTTATTAATGGACGTTATGAAATTGGTTGCATATTGAATTCCCCCTTGAAAAAATAAAATATAATTATCTGTAAAAAATTAATCGAAAAGAAATTCAAGAAAAATATATTAATCTTTGTTTTATTTAAATAAATTTCCTTTCATCAGAAAGATCAATAATGATTTGTACTATATTATGTACAATATTTTACAATTTGGAGATAAAACAGAATACCATACAGTAATAAGAAGATTCAGACATGGAATAATAAAAAATTATTGCAAAAAATGTTATTTACAAATTGTTTCGTTCATGCGAAATGTTTATGATTAATCGTTATATTTCATGCTTTACTGACAAAATATAATCGACATTTGAATTATTATTCTATATACAATGTGTACACTGAAAAAAAATGTATTTGATTCAAATAAGAAATTATTTGACTATTATTAAATAAATATTTATTAGCATCAAGTAAATTTTTTTTGAGTCAATTAAATGATATTTGATTCAATTAAATGATATTTGATTCAATTAAATCATTTTTGATTCAATTAAATCATATTTGATTCAATTAAATCATATTTGATTCAAATATCATAAAAAATTGATTCAATTCCGTTTTATTTGATTTTAATAAAAATTACTTGGTACAAGAAAATATTTAAATATTTATTTGACAATAGTCGATTATTTGAAATAAAATTTTTTTCCAGTGGAATATAGTTTATTATATACTTAGACAAATAAAAAAAAATTATATAAACTTTTTGTTTATTTTCATTTATATGTTATTTTACTGCCACTGAAATTCGATTTAGCTCTGAATTAATATGAAAAAAAGAAATCAAATAAAGAAACGATTCTTGCTTTGAGAGATTTTTAGTTTGTAAAATAAAGAAACTGTTCAAGTATTACGTAAGGAGGAAGGAAGAGATTTCTCGAATTACGATTTCATACAGAAAAGAGACACGAAAATAAAATCAAAAATCAATTAGTGTAAAAAATTATTTTAATGCACACTACAGAATTTTGAAACGTTCTGTTTCTGTCTGACACAATTTGCTTTTTACTACTTAGACGATAAAGGAAATTACTAAAATTAAAGAAACACTTTGTCTGACTATTAGAGAATTTAACTACTGATAATAATTTGAAACGAGATTTTCAAATTTTACGTATGATGATATATGTCTGACTGAAAGAGTCTTTTACTACTAGTAGAAATAGTAAAATTTTCACCGCTATCTCTGGCTGAAAGGGGGTTTTTTTTACTACTGATAATAATTAATTAAAAATTTTAAAGAAACTGCTTCGCCTGACTAAAACAGTCTTTCACTACTCTGACCAGAATTGCGAAATTTTGAACAATTAGTCTGACTATTACAGACTTTTACTACTAAATAACAATTTAAAACGAGTTCTATTAAAAATTATGTACTTTTTGTCTGATTAAAACTGTGTTTTACTACTGATAACAAAAATAAAAAAATTTTTACACTTAAAATAAGAATTTTTAATGTTTGGTCTGACTGGAGCTGTTTTTTCTACTGAGAGAAAAATTAGATAAATTCTATTCGCTTTGTCTGGCTAAAAATGCCTATTACTGCTGGTAAAATTTTTAAACGATTGTTTGACTATAACCGATTATTACTACTGATAATAATTTGTAACAATATTTTCTGGAAATTATAATTGTTTGTCCGACTAAAACTGAAATTACTACTGGTACAATTTTTTAACAAAATTTATAAAAATGTATAATTATTTGTCTGACTAAAAAGTATTGTAACTACTAATAAAAATTTTAGAACGATATTTTTAATAGAAAAATTGATAACGTTTTGTCTGACTTAAACGATCTTTTACTACTTATCAGAATTTTGACTAAGATTTTTTGGAAATTATAATTGTGAGTCTGACTGAAACCGGTTATTACTACTGATAGAAATTTATAACGAAGTTTAGAAATAATTTAAAATGATATGTCTGACTAAAACCAGTTACTACTACTGATAAGGCATTCTAACAATATTTCCAAAAAATATTATTAGTTTGTCCGACTAAAATCGGAAATTACTACTGTTACAATTTTTAAACAAAATTTACAAAAATTTATATTTATTTGTCTGACTAAAACGGATTGTAACTACTAATAAAAATTTTAGAACGATATTATTAATAGAAAAATTGATAACGTTTTGTCTGACTTAAACGATCTTTTACTACTTATCAGAATTTTGACTAAGATTTTTTGGAAATTATAATTGTGAGTCTGAGACCGGTTATTACTACTGATAGAAATTTATAACGATATTTAAAAATAATTTAAAATGATATGTCTGACTAAAACCAGTTACTACTACTGATAAGGCATTCTAACAATATTTCCAAGAAATAATATTTTTGTTTGTCTGCACAAAAACGGGTTATTACTACTAATATCAGAACGAGAAATCTTCAACAGCTCAGTCTGATTAAAATGGTCTTTTTCTATTTAAAATAAATATTTAAAATAAATATTTAAAATAAATATTTTTAAAAAATATTTTTAATTAATATGTAAATTATCAAAATATTAACCACCTTCTCAGACCAAAAATGCCCTTTTTTCTACTTATAAAAATTAAAAACAATAAATACGTAATACTTGAACCGCCCTAAAAATTTTTTTATTTTTCCAAAAGTCGAAAATCTTCTCTTCCTTACTTCAATTATTATTTTGTGTAAATTGCCATCATTTAAATAAAATATATCAACGAGCGAGTAATATCAACAATTATGAAAATTTTGATTTCCTGGATAATTGACTTATTCCATAAATTATTTTCAATTTTCTTTAATTTCCAGTGAAACTCGTAAGAGAAAAAATTATTATCTTGTTAGCATTCACAGAAAAATATGTATATACGAAACATTTCACACCTCATGCGAATTTCATGTGCAACAGACATTCTTTCACGTTTAATATAAAATATATATATATATATATATCGAGGTAGTAAATGAAAATTATTGCTGGACAAATTATTAAATCTACAATTTCATTAAATATATATATTATTTTCCATGTATGGAAATTATTCCAAGTGGTTGAGTTATTTTTTATTGTATAATAAACACATCGCAGAATTATTAATTATTATATTAAATAATGAGACACATTTGGATCAAAAATATCAAAATAATTTAAAATTCATAATTTTACATATATATATTTAAAATTATAACCGATTCAAAAATTTTGGTATTTTAGTTTTAATAATATTTACCAATTTTTGATTGCCACAAAAATTTTATTCTAATCATTATATAAATATAAGAATGAATGAATAAAATTTATTGGAAATTAATTACAATTTTAGTAAATTAAATAAATAAATAAATGAAAATTAAAATAATGAATTAAAAATGTATTGTTTTATACATTTTTTTTCATATTTTGTTTTAATCTTTTTATAGAAATCTATTATTTTTTTTATCATGATGCGAGATTTGTCGTCTTCTTTTTTCATTTTCTTTTCTTTCTTTTCTTCTCTTTCAAATAAAAAGACGCAGATGGTTTAAAAAACCATTACTAAAAGTTACAAAAATGTTGTAAAAAATTTAATATAGAAAACATTTTTTTTTCAGCTTAAAAATTTTATTGTCAAAGATAATAAATTTCACTCTTTCTTTTTAGTTATTAATGCTTTTAATTTAATTTTTCAGTCTAACCTGTTTTGATAATAAATTCTAACATCTAATTTTGTTCCCTTTTTGAGAAATAATAAATAATGAATTAAAGTAAAACGTTTCCAAAATTTACATTTAACGACCTTGTTTAATTTTCTATTTATTTTTACGTATTTTTTCAGCACTTCTTTTTTTTATTTAAATATTTCTAATATTTTTGAATTCTTTATCCGTTTTGTTTTTGCTTTTCCTGACAAATTTCACTATTTCTCAATTTCTCCAATTTGTGGCAAGCTAAAAATTGATTTCCGTTCAAATTTGTATTAACAAGTCCTTAATTTTAAAATTAAAACTTATTTTAATTTAAAATAATTAATTCTTAAAGTTAGTGGTTAATAATTTTTTTTAAAGAATAATAAATTAGTTAATTATTAATTTCCTAATGTAGAAAATTTTTCATTGAAGAAAAAAATTAAGAATGCGATCTGCTGGAATTTAATTTGGCGCTGTTTTGAAACTCTCATTTTGCTCTTTGTTAATTAAATATTTGAAAAAAATAATTCCAAGCTATTTTTTTCCAAACCCTTAGCTTGAATTTGTTCATAAATATAATTTTTATATCCTCAAAATAATGCAAAATAAAAAATTTAATATAAATTTCCACTGAAAATTATTTTCTACGTCGTAATATTATCTTTTCTATATTAATTAAATAGAAGACAATTTTTCTCTTGATTATTTCTCCATAATAAAAATTCTCGTTAAAAATTAAAAAATTCGTTAATTGCCATAGTTCTTTTTACCTCTGAATGGTTTTAATTATATGAAAAATTTTCCGTAACAAATTTTCTCTTTCTATGCAATATAAAAGTTTCCCTTTTTCTGTTATTTCATTATTCCAATACATGTATTATAAACTCCATGAAGCTCGTGAATAATGTCGTGCTGTGTACTGTGAGACGTGATTTTTATAATTAATTAATAAACAAAAAAAAAAAAAAAATTAATTGAACATAAATAGAGAACTCACCTTGTTCCTGTTTATTTTTTTCCATCGCAAGACAGGCAATTCGCCATTCCTGTAATTCGGGAGATGGTATTAAACCCGCGGATCCAGCCGCGTTGTCTTTTCGTGCCTGCCACCAATGGTGATCGTCTTTACTTATAATTTGTAAAATATCGCCTGTCTTAAATGCGATTCCAGCTTGTGCGCACGGTATCAATTCATCATCCAATGGATCGTAGTCGAATTGCGCCCGAACGAATATCTGTCAAGAAAAACAATTAAGAAATTAATAAAAAATTTTATCATATAAATATATTTAGTTGTAAGCAATGTGTGTAATTATTTACATCGAAAAAAAATTTTCATATAATACCTATATATAATTCTTTTCATATTTTTATTTTCTATATCAATTGTTATTCATTTTTCACTTATTTCTTAGAAAATTTTGTTGAAAAACAAATTTTTTCCTAACATAAAAAAATATTTTAATGCAAAAAAAAACTAATCAAAAAAATTCTCATGATGAGAATTTATGTAAGAATGTGAATTAAAAAAATAATGTTTGTATTAAAATTTGTTTGCTTGTTATGTGTCGAAAGAAATATTTCTAATTCTCTAGAATTGTGTGAGAAGAAAAATTAAGCGAAAGAAATTGCGAGAAAAAATTTAGATTTAGAGAAAATGCTAGTGTAGGTAAAAAATCCATTGAGAAAAAGAATGCGAAAAAGAATTTAATAATTATTATTTTTAAAAAGAATTTAATAATTATTATTTTTTAATAAGCATGTAAAATATTTTTTAATATTTCGAAATCAAATATCTAAATTTTACACGCAGAGAAAAATTATATACTTGTTACAGAGCTAAATTTACTTGATTCGAATAAATTCAATTTGGTCCAAATAAACTTTATTTGTTTCAAATAAATTTCTTTGGTTCAAATAAACTTTATTTGGTTCAAACAAATTTCTTTGGTTCAAATAAACTTTATTTGGTTCGAATAAACTTTATTTGGTTCGAATAAACTTTATTTTGTTCGAATAAACTTTATTTGGTTCAAATAAACTTTATTTGGTTCGAATAAATTCAATTTGGTGCAAGTAAATTTCATTTGGTTCAAATAAATTCTTTCGATTCAAATAAATTCCATTTGTCTTGAATAAATTACACTTGGTTCAAATAAACTTTATTAAATTAAATTAAAAAAAATAAAAATTTATAGAGCACAATAAACATTTATTATCATAGCCTAATTGCAATTACTACTTGAATTAATAAATCTAACATCAACATCACGCATTAAATAAATAAAATCCAAATAAAATTGATTTCACACCATAAAGATATAGCGAAAAAAAAATATATATATATAAACATTCAAGAGTTAAAAAATAATATACGTGCCAATTAGAGTAGAATATTCAGAGAGTGTGTGTGAGAGAAAAAGAAAGAAAGAAAGAAAAAGAGAGAGAGAGAGAGAGAGAGAGAGAGAGAGAGAGAGAGAGAGAGAGAGAGAGAATAATAAAGAGAAAGGAATAGGAATTAGAATAAAAGTAGTTAAATAACAAACAGAATTCACAATGAAGAATTCATTGTAAATTAAAAATATTTTAGTAGAAAACTCTCGAAATCGAAACACGCTTTTAAAATTTCTATCTGAAATGTTTCAATAAAATTTGTAAATAAATATAAAAATAAATTACATTAGATTAATACAATTTAAAAAATGAAGAACATACCTAGATGCCTCATTTATCTGTTTACAGTATTTATTATTATTTTCAACACAAATATTTATTTATCCACACGTGAAAAATATAAATAAATAATTTATAATATATAATATAATATATAACATATAGTATACAATATATTTTCGAATAATAATAATATTTATGTAAATAATACATATATGCAAATATTATTATTATTATTATTATTATTATTATTATCATTACTACTATATTATAAATATATATTATTATTATAAATACCAGTGTAAAAACTTTGAAAAGGACAGTTTTGGACCAAACGATCTGGACCAAGTAGGGCTATTTCTACACGGGCATAAATAATAATAATAAATAAAAAAATTAATTATTATTATTTGACATTACTATTCATGTTTCTTATGTTATTTATATACTAATTAAGTATATACACTATAAATAAAAAATTTATTTATCTCAAATAACTGATTACTTGTCTATTATCAAATAAATATTTACCTGAATCAAATAATTTTTATTCAAATCAACAAAAAACGGAATTAAATTAATAATTTCTGTATTTGAATAAAATACTATTTAATTGACATAAATAAAATTTACTAGATGCTAATAAAATATTTATTTGATGATAATAGTCAAGTAATCCATTATTTGAATCAAGTATATTTTTTTTTCGGTGTAGTAATTGTAATAAATTGAAACATTATTAAAATGTAGTAAGTAGTAAAATAAAACCAGAATAATGCAGCATCCAGGCTTACATCAATTTTACAAATACAATATTAACACGACACGCAGTTTATATACAGAAAAAATTTTGTTTTTGTAGCACAACATAATTTGTATTATTATTTTATATAATAATTAATTAGTAACAATTTTTATCGGAGATTGTTTTTTGGGGTAAAATAGGTATAATATATTAATTATTGGAATTTACAAATTGTTTTCAAGTCCATATTTATTTTTTCGGAGATTTGGGAAAAATATTAATTATTTGAAATCACAAATATGTTTTTAAGACCACATTCTTCATGTTATTGTTATACAACAATGGATTACATACAACATTTCGAACAAAAGGCCGAGAATAAAGGATTTTTTTTGTTGTTGTTAATTTAGGAAAATTAGGAAATGGGATTTTTTAATTATAAAATGTAATTTACATTTACATGGGAAAAAATTGGATAAAAAAATATTTTTTATTTTTGGAAAAATCAAACAAGATTTCATGTATCAAGGAAATTTTTTTATTTTTTTAGCAAAAGTTTTATTATTGACTTTTTTGTTTTTGTAGTTTATAGTTAATATTAACTTTTTGATATTTATGAAATTATTTAATATAAATTAAACATTATATTTCGTAATATTATCGCTTTATATTAATTTATTATTACATAATAATAAATATTATTAATTAATAATAATTAATAATAATTTTATTAATTAGGTGAATAAAACAAATCGTCAGCAAATTAATAATAAATAATTAAAAAACAATTGACTTTGATTATTTTAATTTAATTAATTGAATAATTTTATTAATTAACTAATATTTTATCATATATTTTTTGTGCTTCTTTGTAATTTTCAGTCCTGGTATAGAATTTCGTCCATGTATTTTACGTTAACAAAATAATTGTTCATTTTCATTGTATTCAGCGTCTACAATTTATTAAAAATTCGCTTTTGATACTTTCTCTAAAATTCAAAATTTTCAAACAAACAAAAACGTAGAAAAATTTTCATTTCTATTCAAAAAATTAAAACTGAAAAACAATTCAATGAATGAGATTCTTTGCTCCTGATGAAAAAGAAAACAGGGGCTAAAAAATAATTAATAATTTTTAATTTGAAAAATTGGTTCTTTTATTTATTTGTCTTCAGAAAAATTTTCTTCAAATTAAATGAAAGTTCTCATTTTTTTTTTTGATTTCGTAATGTATTTTTACCTCGTCGAATGTAAAGAATAGTTTTTCTTTGATGTACATAAAAATATAATCTTTTTCGAAAAAGAAAACAATTTTTTTTCAATTGAAAAACAATTTTGTTCTTTTCATCCAATATCAATTTAAAAATATTTCTCTTTATTTTCTTTATTATTTTTTTAATATTATTATATTATTTTTATTTTATTATTTATTTTTTTTCTTTATTATTCACAGAATAATTTTTTGAATTCAAAGAACAGTTTTTTTTACTTCAATGAACAATTTTTTTTAATTCAAAGAACAATTTTTTGAATTCAAATGAATAGTTTTTTTTAATTCTAAGAAAAATTTTCTTTAATTCAAAAAACAATTTTTTTTAATTCAAAGAACAATTTTCTTTAATTCAAAGAACAATTTTATTTATTTCAAAGAACAATTTTTCAAAATTTTGAACAAGTTTCTTAAAATGTTTGGATAAATAAGTAAATAAATAAATTATAGTAATAGTTTAAAATTAAATTTATTAAAAAAAAAATACAAAAAAAAATACAAAATTTCGCACACATAAAATAAAAAATAAACACGAAGCAAAAAATTTAATTCTCTGTAATACAAATACAGCAGTTTCTTTAATTCAAAGAATATTTTCTCTCTCATTAAAAGAAAATTCTTATTTAAATATCTCCTAGTGTAGACTGAGAACAATTCGATAGAGAAAGTATATTCCGAGAATTTTCCACTTTTAGTTTTTCTTTTCTTTCTTTTCTGTTTTTATTCTTTTTTTTTCTTTAAGGAGCGCAGACGAACGTCAAGGGACAAAAAGAGAACGGAAAAAGACTTGTAAATTGAAGTTAAAGGAAGTAAGGAAGATAAAAAGAAAGGGGGCGGGGGGTGTGAGAGGACAGGAAGTTATATAGACGTAAAACGCATAGCCTTCTAACTACAGCAGTCAAATCACACCAGAGCAAGTGGTGGTACTTACTAACACTGGCAGAGGCCTAATCCTGAACAACTAGAGTGTTGAAGAAACAGAAAAAAGGAAGTTAATTATTAAATCGTTGAGTGGCTTCGAATAATTCAATTACGATCGTGGAATACATCATAATCGATCAATTTTGTCAGCCTCCTGACTATATTATTTATTTTTTATTTATTTTTCTTTTTTCTCATTTGTTTTTTGTTTTTTTTTTTAGATGCCTTATCCGACACATGCAGATCATACTAGGTGCCAGATATCATTGACAATGCTTAAATAATATCTTTCAGTAATAGACAACACGAATCGATCACACAAAATAAAATATTTTTAATTCGTGTCATTCTTTCTTCACCTGATCATTAAATCGAAGGTTTGAAATCATTTACTTAAAAAAGAAAAAATAAATTCATCAAGAAATTCTCAATTTATTGAAAAAGAAAAATTGCTACACTCACAAAAATATTCTACTAATCTTAAAAGATTTCAAATTATAATTCATAGAATACAAAAAAGCCTCAAGAGATTTTTAATTGAAGAAATTTTTGCATATTTTCTTTATTTTACTTTTTATATTATATTTCACGAAATTATCCAAAGAAATGGTTTATTTGAATTAAATTAAATTTGTATGAATTCAGATTAAATCTACAATTGTCTCATAACTCTCACTTTGACTTTGACTTTGATTTTGACTTTCACTTTGATTTTTACTTTGACTTTGATTTTCACTTTGATTTTCACGTCGATTTTGACTTTTACTTCGATTTCGTCTTTGACTTTGACTTTTAGTTTGATTTTCACTTTGACTTTCACATCGTTTTTGACTTTTACTTCGATTTCGATTTTGACTTTTAGTTTGATTTTCACTTTGATTTTCAATTTGATTATCACTTTGATTTTGACTTTGATTTTGATTTTTAATAAATTTCAAAATCGAAGTCAAAGTAAAACTCATAATCGAAGTCAAAGTGAAACTCAAAATCAGAGTGAAAGTGAAAAAAGATAAAGTCGAAGAGAAAATCTAAATGAAATTACACAATATTGCTCTCCTGATTATGATTCCTCTTAAGATGAATAGACTGTTTTGTGAGTGACAATGTCTTTTTGTACACAATTTCTTCAATTAAATTTTCATTTACTAGATAATTAATATTTAGCATGAATATTCCCTAAAACTCATAAATAGTTCGAATTAGCAGTAGATCGAATTTTTTAATTTCAAATTGGGCCGAATCGATTTTACCGAATTGTATAAAATAGAATTTTTCTCGACTCTAATTTTTACCCAGTAAAATTTTTATTCAACCAAAATTTTATAGATCAGAGAAATAATATTTCAATAAATAAATAAATAAATAAATAAGTTTTCAAATAAATTTCCATTTAATCAAATTTTGTATTTTAGTTTCAATTTCAATATTATTGTAATTTTCATATTTTTTAACAGAAAATACCTTCAATCAAATCTTTATTAATAAATAATATTATAAATAATATTTTTACTTGCAATGGAATTTTATGAAATAAAATATTGCCGTAACGAAACAATTTTCTAATTAAAATAACCACACAACAGAATGACAATTGAAACAAAATATTTCTTTTGCTAGAATTTTAATTATATTATTTTTGTTTCAGAAAATATTCATGCACCTCGTACGTTTTTCAATTCATTAATAAGAATATTCTTTTTTCACCATTTTGAAATTGTTGAGAAAAATTTAATTTTCAATAATCTCAATAAATAATAAAAATTTAAATTACTTTTGCATGTAATGAGAATGTGAAAATAATTTCTTACTAAAGAAGATTTTGTTTTATTTTCCAATTTGAACAATAATTTAAGGGTCAAACGGGGAGGGTTTAATATTATTTAATTTATCATTTCCATGGAAGCTATGACAAACGCGATTTCAAGAAGTGGAAATTCATTTCCAAGACCCATTCGTCTATTTGCGTTAAGAGCTTTTAAAAAAAAATTGAAGATAAATATTGATATTATTAATTTCATTTATTTTTTCATTATTGATTCAAATTTTCAAAGCGTACAATGAAAAATTGACATTTAAATAAAAATTACAATATGAAAATGTGACGTACACTACAAAACTAATTACCGTTTGTGCAATGCTTTGGAGAATAAAAATAGTGAAACTATTTGATTCTATCTTAAATATAGTGAAGCGACTAATTTCGTGTGTAGCAGTCAAGCTATTTAGTTTTGTGTTTATAGAAGCTAAAAATATCGTAAAGTGAAGCTATTTATAGTTTTGTGTTTATAATAAAACTATAAATATTAAAAAGTGAAACCATAAACGTCATGTAGTGAATCTAAAAATATAGTGAATATATAAATACATTGAAAAAAATTTATTTGATTCATATATATATATATATTTAATTACTTGACTATTATAAAAAAATGATTATTTGTATCAAATTAATTTTATTTGAGTTGATTAAATGGTTTTTGCTTCAAATTAAAGATTCAATTATTTGAATCAATTGTTGATACAACTATTGATTTAATTATTGATTCAATTGATTCAATTAATATTTCAATTGATGCAATTTGTTCAGTTGATTCAATTATTAATTCAATTATTGATTTTATTTATTCAATTAATTCTATTATTGACTCAACTGACACGATTAATTCAATTATTGACTCAACTGATGTAATTGATTGAATCATTGATTCAATTGATTCAATTGATTAAATTATTGATTCGAATATTGATTCTATTAATTCAATTATTGATTTTATTTATTCAATTAATTCTATTGACTCAACTGACTCAACTGACACGATTAATTCAATTATTGACTCAACTGATATAATTGTTTGCATCATCGATTCAATTGATTCAATTGATTAAATTATTGATTCGAATATTGATTCTATTAATTCAAATATTGATTTAATTGTTTCTATTGGTTCTATTATTTATTCAGATGATTCTATTATTGATTCTACTGATTCTATTGATATTATGAATTCAATTTTTGATTCTATTTATTCGATGCATTCAATTATTGATTTAATTATCAGATCAATTGATTCTATTGATTCAATTGATTCTATTATTTTGTTTTAACTGATTCTATTGATTTAATTGATTCAATTATTGACTCAACTGATATAAATGATTGAATCATCGATTCAATTGATTCTATTATTGACTCAACTGTCTCAACTGATTGAATCGTCGATTCAATTGATTCTATTATTGACTCAACTGATATAATTGATTGAATCATCGATTCAATTGATTCTATTATTGACTCAACTGTCTTAACTGATTGAATCATCGATATAATTGATTGAATCATCGATTCAATTGATTCTATTATTGACTCAACTCTCTCAACTGATTGAATCATCGATTCAATTGATTCTATTATTGACTCAACTGATATAATTGATTGAATCATCGATTCTATTGATTCTGTTGATTAAATTATTGACTCGAATATTGATTCTGTTAATTTAATTATTGATTTAATTGTTTCTTTTGGTTCTATTATTTATTCAGTTGATTCTTTTATTGATTCAACTGATTCTATTGATATTATGGATTCAATTTTTGTTTTTATTTATTCGATTCATTCAATTATTGATTTAATTATCAGTTCAATTGATTCTATTGATTCAATTGATTCTATTATTTTGTTTTAACTGCGATTCTATTGATATAATTGATTCAATTATTGATTTGATTATTAATTCAATTACAGTTTACTTGATAATATAGTCAAATAATCGATTATTATTTTAATCAAGTAAATTTTTACCGTACGTGAATCTAGAAAAAAAATCATATACATACTTCTGTGAATTTTGTTTTACATAATATAGTGAAGCGCAATTGATTCAGTCATATTAGTGAAGTTGAATAATTTCATATGTAGTGAGGCGACTATTGCTTTCTATTTAAGCTGTCCGATGATAGGAAGTTATTTCCCATCATGCATGGTGGAATGTTATGTCTAGTGAAGTTTAAGCTAAACAATAAAGCTTCCACAAACAATTGGGTCGTAAAGGGAAATTGCTTTAGGCATCAGATAGGTTTACGAGATTTTGGTCGGGAGAAAGGAGGGTGGGGGGGGGGGG
>JUFY01024169.1:0-18236 GCA_001855655.1 Leptopilina clavipes | reverse complement strand
GGGGGGGGGGGTTGAAGACAGGCTCTTTGCCTTCATTTAGCGTTCAACCAACGTCATGGATGAGGTGCGTTTATCATATTACCAAAACTACTCCAGAATGGGTTTCAGAAATGTTTCCCTCTATTATAACGAGCAAGCGCACTCAGCAAGCAATTTTCCAAAATCAAAATTAGAAATATTTACAATTTGCATTTTTCAGCAATTTTTTTTTTTCATATTTTCTCCCACAACGTCACAGAAGATGACGTCTTTGCAATTTCTTTCATTACGTGCAATGGAGACTAATCTACAAAACAAATTTATAATTAACAAAAAAAGTTAAACAATAACAAATGGAAATTCATGGTTTTCACACCTTTGATTCGCTACAGAAAAACAGTATATAAAATTTTTCTCTCACTAATTAAGTATCCGACTTGCAAAGATTGATCTCTCTAGAGATGAAATTCTCAAGTCTGAATCTTCCATTGAATTCTTTTGTCATAGTTTTTCTTTTTATACAAAAAAAAATGAAAGAAAAAATCTTCCTTAATTCAAAAACCTCGCAAAGAGTTAATAAAGTCTTTGCGAATAGAAAAAAGTGTAAAAATAAAGAAATTATTACTGGGTGGGGTGGGGGGAGGTGAAGAGACAAAACTATTTCTCTAGGACTTGTAACACACTTGATCATAATATATATATATATAATAATATAGACATGAAGTGATAAAATAGGAAAGATAAATTTTCTACACAGTGAATAGCATGTACGCATTTATATATAAATTTTTTTTTTATATATAAATATATAAAACTGGTCTGGTGGACTGACTGCTGCTATTGTTGCACGTACATCAGTTGCTTTCTCTGTCGAACCGACGATATTCAAGTACCGAAGTATCTCTCGGTATTTGAAGAGACATCGCTTTTTTGGATCGTTCGTCTGATACTGCAACATTTTTTTTTTGTGCCTCCGTGATGATGGATGATTAAATGATGCGGGAACAACAATAATAATATATAAACACAGATACAAAACATTACCTAAATTCGTTCTGGTAAACTGGAACAATTATTTACGGATTAATAAAATATCCGCACGCGCGAAAAGAATTAAGGAATTTAAAGTAAAATATGAGACAAAACGAAAATTAATAATAATTGAATTTGGAAATCTTTCGGAATTAGTGGCCAATTTTAATAAAAAATGATTCGAAAAATTGAATTTTGGAAATTACTTTTTTGGAAATTGTTGTGGAAATTATTTTGGAAATTATTTTGGAAACTATTTTAAAAACTATTTCAGAAATTATTTCAGAAATTATTTCAGAAACTATATTAGAAATTATTTTAGAAACTATTTTAGAAACTATTTTGAAAATTGTTTTACGAGTTATTTTAAAAATTGTTTTAAAAATTATTTTAGAAACTATTTTAGAAACTATTTTAGAAACTATTTTAGAAACTATTTTAGAAACTATTTTAGAAACTATTTTAAAAATTATTTTAAAAATTATTCTAGAAATTCAATAAACTTGGTGAAATCATCGAAATTTTGTTAATTAATATAATTTATTGTGGCCTATTGAAAAAAATAATAATCGTTCCTCTAGAAAAATATTTTCTTGAACCCAAAAAAATTTCTTTCGGTGCAAATAATATTTTGAATCAAATGGAATTTAGTTGAAACGAATAAATTTTTCTTTTCCACTGGGACAAATAAATTTATCTTTTCTCAAGGTGGATAATAATTCAATATTATTTTAACAAATAATTATATAAGTAAATAATAATTATATAAATAATAATAAATAATTATACTAAATAGGGAAAAATCCACCTGATAAATAAATATTCATTTGATTAATGACTGTTATCAATTGAACATTTATTCCTATCCAGTAATTATTGAATATATTCAAGAAATATTTTATTTAAAATTTTAAAACCAAATAAACTTTGATTTAAAATTGAATAAAAATAAAAATATATTTTATCCCAGAGAATCTATTTCTTTTTTCCAAATAAAAAAATATTTCGAGCAAGTATAATGTCCCATGAGACAAATAACATTATTGTTTGAATTAAATAAAAATCATTTGAAACAAATAGAATTTATTTGAAACGATTAAATATTTATTTGATTTAATTAAAAATTTATTTGGTACAAATAGAAATTTATTTGGTACAAATAGAAATTTATTTGGTACAATTAGAAATTTATTTGGTACAAATAGAAATTTATTTGGTTTAAATAAAAATTTATTTGGTACAAATAGAAATTTATTTGGTACAATTAGAAATTTATTAGGTACAAATAGAAATTTATTTGGTTTAAATAAAAATTTATTTGGTACATATAAAAATGATATTTGTGTCAAATAAAATTTTTATTTAAAACAAATACATAGTTTAGTAGAGTTCTGAGACAAATATACTATTATTTATCTCAAATAAATTATATATCTGGTTCAAATAAAAAATTTCTCTGGGTATATGACTTAAATTTGAAAATATATTTCTTTTTTTTCACCAAATCCATTTATTTGTTCCAAATAAAAATAATATTTTGTGCAAATAAAATCTTATTTGCCCGAAAATCGTATAAATGAAATTTTGCAATTAAAATAAAATTTACTCGAATAGAATAAAATTTAATCGAAACAAATAGATTTTTATCTTCTGAGCTATAATTATACAATTTTCTCTATAGGTAGAGAAAATATTTTTAAAATATTTTTATATAAAAAATTTGCAATATTTATATTTATATTTGCAATATAATATTTATCCTATTTATTTATTTATTTCCAGGTCATATTTTTATTAATTAAATTTTTTTTATTTAATTTTCATGAACTAAAAAAATTTCGAAACTATTATTCAAATTAAAAAAATTATCCCGAGCCACAATAAACAAGACAAAATTCTCCTTCACCCGATTTCACATTTTTAGATTTCCTCCTAACAAATGAAAATCAATCGTTCATTTTTTTCTTACGGAAAAATTATAAAAAGTTTTGTAAAGTTAATTTTTAAGTTTTCCTTTTTTTCAAAATAAATTTTTCAAAATCGAAAGGATCATTTTCAACATGTATATTCAATTTCTCCTTTTTTATCGTCCACTCGTGAATAAAAGTGAGTTAGAAGGTTTTATGATGAAGAAAAACGTCTTCAAGGAGAGGTTTATATTGAAGAAGATATAAATAAAAAGGAATCTTACGATGTGATATATATGAAAATAGAATTTCTCAATGAAAATTCGAGGAAATGGGAATTCGTGCAAAATATACATATGTAGGATTGCGGATATTTTGACAATAAACGTTATACATATATATATGAGTGTCAGACTGGAAATATGTATATAGACAATGGACTGATGATGATGACGACGACAAAGAGAGAGAGACGTGTTTGTGCGAATATAATGTACAAGTGCGACATATCAGTTATTCTGGTATTTAATATGTACTATTTCTACGAACACAAAAGGAGGTCACTGTTTATAGGCGACGTGCTTCAACGCAGTATTTCTGCAGTTCATGCTTTATTATGTCTTCGTACAATGTGCTGCCGCAAATAAATGACGTCATTTTTTTTTTAAATCTAAGACCCAATACAATCTGCTTGCTTATTATATCTATATATATAAATGTGTATATAAAAACGTGACAAAAAAAATTGAATTCATTTCCATAAAAAGGACCAGACAAAAAAAAAGAAAAAAAAATTTCTTTAAAAAAAGGAAAATTTTCTCCTTCTTTTGAATGTGAGGTTTATTTTTGTTTTTGTTGAAAAAAAAATTATTTGTCGATCCTTCGTATTTTTTTTTTGTTTTTTGTTTTGAAACGAACTCAAGTTTTTTTCAGGACCAATATATCGAGGTCTTTGACTGTCTTCATTAAGGGCCACTTTGTAATGAGCCGTAAGCTGCTTTTACGGATCTTAAGAATCCGGTGCAATTGCTTTTATGTTAAAATTATAAATTAGAATCAAGACTAGCGAGATGGCAAAAAGAAGGAAACGTCTCACAGCTCATTATTTTTTATTTTTTATAGTATTTTTAGTTTTAGTTTTTCATCTATATATATATAATAATCACCTAAACTGTTGTAAAATTTCTCTTTTGTATCCTAACAAATTTGCGGAGAATATTCTCTCGAATTAATTTTAAGAAACTTTTTTTTTTATATCTATTTTGTAATTTTTGATTTCTTCGCACATTTACATAAAGTTTAGGCGACTTTTCTTTTTTCTTTGAAAATAAATCTCAGCGTTTTTTCAGTCATTTTTTTCATGTCATAAAACGAAGAAACAAAATTTACACTATTAGTGTAAATAGTTCATAAATTTTTTTTGTCAAATTTTTTGACATCGATTAGAAATTAGAATACTAGAACATTTCGAGAAACGTAACAGAGAAGTAAATTACATTTACAGAAATGTAAGTATATTTTTCTCGTCAATATAGATACAAGAAAAAATTTCAATATTTTAATCATTATTGATTTAATGAAAATTGTATTTTCGATGCACTAACATAGAAAATGTTTCTTCCTACCATTTGCAGATCAAATGATAAATATAAATTATGACTAGATTCTCTCTTGAGGCGTACAATTTATATTCACTACTCTAATTAAATTATTAATTAAAAATTTTCTACCATCTTTAAAAGATACTTTTTCTTCGTCCATTTTTCTTTTCTTTTCTTTTTTTTTTTTTAGAAAAAAGACGCCAATTTTCTAACTTGAAAATTTTCAAGACATTGATCTACAAAATTATACCCTCAACTGCATGAGAATTTTCTTTTCAATATACAGAAAATAAAAATTTCAAGAAGAAATTTGTGTTTTTATTTAAAAAAAAATTTGTTTGCCCCCAGACATTTTTTGATACAAGATCAAAAATTTTCGATATAATAATATATTATTTTCAAGCAAAGCTTCTGTTAATTTTCCTCTAGGAAGCATTTTTTTTAAATTAAATAAATAATTTTTGATTTTTCACAAGAAACTTTGAATTTTACTATTTTTTATAATTTATAAGGAAAAATTTAAATAAATTTTTTTTTTAATATAAATTTTAAATTCTATTTTTAAATAAATATATAAATGTATTTGGCGGTTTTCGACCTGTGAAATTGACAGGCAGGGTGATATATTATCTTAATCGGAATCGATTGTATTTGTTATCACGATGCAAAGAGCCATCGACAAAAAAGCCTTTTGTGAATAATAACCTTCATGCAGGTGAGGGTAATCTTGTGGTGTAACAAAAGCTTCATTATTGTCGACATCAAAAGATGCTGAATAAAAAAATGGAATAAGCATTTTCTCTGTTTTTCGTAAATAAACTTTCAAATGTTAACTTTTTACACACACTTGAAAAACCCTCACCAAATTCTGCTTTCAAGACTAATATTTATATATATATAATATACATAGTGGATAATATAATATATTATAATATAGTATAAAATAGTATAATATACAACAATATAGTACAAATAGTACAATATAGTATAATGTAGTATAATTTAGTAAAATTTACTATAATATAGTATAAAATAGTATAATATAGTACAATGTAGTATAATATACTATAATAGAGAATAGTATAATATACTATAGTAAAACATACTATAACATAGTACACGAAAAAAAATATAAAGTAACTTTTACTATTTACCAACTAAAACTGGAACTGTCTGGAATTTCTGTCACTTTTTACTATTTCCGGAGTAAATTTAACTATTACCAAAGTAAATTTCAGTAAAAGTAGTATAAAATTCACTTCAGACGTAGTAAAATTTACTCTAGAAATAGTAAAAATTGACAGAAATGGACAGAAATTCCGGACAGTCCCAGTTTTACTTTGTAAATAGTAAAAGTTACTTTAAATTTGTTTCCGTGTATAATATAGTACATGTAGTATAATGTAGTATAATATAGTATAAAAAAGTGTAAAATAGTATAATATAGTAAAAATACCATAATACAGTATAGTATACTATAATATTGTATAATATAGTATAATATAGTCTATTATACTATAATATAGTATAATATAGTATAATTTAGTATATTATAGTATAACATAGTAAAATATACTATAATATAGTATAATATAATATAATATATACATGTATATATAAATATAACATGCACTGATAAAGAAATATTACTAAAGCGTTTGTTACACCATTTTCCTGCTTTTAAGGATAACAGACTTTGCGTAAAATACAAACTGTGCAAATACCAGAAAATTTCAAACTCTCGATACACACGTATAAATATAAATTCATTTCGATTGCGTACAGCAATACTGAATAAATATCAAGATCTATATATAATATATATTATATATACATATAGATTTTAATATATATATATATATAATATATAATATTTATATATTATAATTACGTGACGTATTACACGTAATATGTAAACAATTAAACGAGCAGAGCCGTGCTTAATATATATTTAAATATATATTATATATAATTATATATAATTATATATATATATTTATTTGTTATTTATTATCCTAAGGAAACGAAAAAAAAAGATTATAATAATCATGCACTCTTCGTACAATATATGGACAATCGAAGCAAAGTTCTATTATGGTTTAGATTATATATTATATAGAATATTGTATATATGTTTAAGGTGTAATTTCAGTAACATTAGGCAGACTTTTAAGGATGCGAGTCAATATTTTTTTAGGTAAAAAAAAGACAAAGTGAGAGACAAAAAAGAAGAGATAAAAAAAAATTTATAAAGAAGCAATGGAAGTGTACTTGTGTGGAGAATTCATTTTTAGGGGGTTATTATATTTTCCGTACCGATAATTCAACAATTAAACAATTAAACAATAATTAAACAATAGAAAAAGTTTCTTGTCTAACTATTTGAATCTTGTATTTACTTTTTAATTTTTTTATTTATAATTTCAATTATACTTTTCTATTTATTTTCAATTACTTTTATTTATTTAAAAAAAATAGGCAATGCCCTTTATTTAACTTTTATTTTTGATTTATCATTTCTTCTAAGCCATTGTATTTGGCATTTGATTTATAAATTTACACTACATATATTTATTTATTAAACAATTCAATAATTTATACTACTTTGTTTATACTTATTTCTAAAATTCATTAGGGACTATTTAAGTATTAGGTAAGGATAATTTTATCAAAAAATGTAGAAATTAATTGCTCGCTGATTTTTTACACAAAGAGAAAAAAAAGGAATTTAATTGGAAAAATTAATAAAAAAAGTCTTACTTAAACGTTCTTTTACTACTGATAGTAATAATTATTATTCATCATAAGACCTATAAACCATTTTGTCTGACTAAAACGACCATTTACTACTGATGAGAGAATTAGAAAAATTTAAAACTTTGTATTTCTGAAATCGACTGTTACTATATTGAATTTAACCGCACAGATTTTATAGACTATTTATCAACTGCTAAATTTGTAATAATATTTACCGTATGCCATAACCATTTGTCTGACTAAAACAGTTTATTACTACTGATAGAACCTTTTGACGATATTCAAAAGAATTTATAATTTTATAATGATTTGTTTGACAAAAATAGTTTTTTTACTAATGAGAAGAATTTTTAACATTCTATATAAATTAAAAATCTTTGTCTGACTAAAACCGTTTATTACTACTGCCAAAAAACAAAATATCAAAATTTATCACGATCTTTAGAAGAATTTATAATAATTTTCCTGACTAATAAAAATTTTTTTTCTACTGATAAGTATTTTTAAATATATTTTCTATAAGTAATAAGTATTTGTCTGACTATAACGGCCTTCTACTACTGATAAAAATTTGTAACGCTTCTTTCTAGAAATTTTAATTGATTGTCTGACTTAAACGTTTTACTAATATTGATAAACATTCGAAATAATACTTAATGGATATAATAATAATTTGTCTGACTAAAACTGATTGTTACTAGTAATAAAAAATTAATATTTAAATATTTAGATAAGTTTACAACGAATTGTCTAGTTAACATTTTTTTCTGCTGGTAAGTATTTGTAAATATATTTTCTAGAAGTAATAAGTATTTGTCAGACTATAATGGTCTTCTACTACTGATAAAAATTTTGAACGCTTTTTACTAGAAATTTTAATTGATTGTCTGACTGAAACGTTTTACTAATATTGATAAACATTCGAAATAATACTTAATGGATATAATAATAATTTGTCTGACTAAAACCGATTGTTACTACTAATAAAAAATTAATATTTAAATATTTAGATAAGTTTACAACGAATTGTCTAGTTAAAATTTTTTTCTGCTAGTAAGTATTTGTAAATATATTTTCTAGAAGTAATAAGTATTTGTCTGACTATAACGGTCTTCTACTACTGATAAAAATTTTGTAACGCTTCTTCCTAGAAATTTTAATTGTTTGCCTGACTGAAACGGTTTACTAATATTGATAAACATTCGAAATAATACTTAATGGATATTATAATAATTTGTCTGACTAAAATGAATTGTTATTACTAATAAAAAATTAATATTTAAATATTTAGATAAATTTACAACGTCTGGTTAAAATTTTTTTTCTACTGATAAGTATTTGTAAATATATTTTCTATAAATATTAAGTACTTGTCTGACTATAACGGTCGTCTACTACTGATAACAAACAACTTTCAATCACAATGTCTTTCTGGAACGGTTTTTTACTAATTAATATTAGAATAAAACAAATTGTTAATTACTTCCTTTAATTGAGAGATATTTTTACTACTGGTAATAATTATAACGACATTTTTCAGTAATTCCCATCAGATTTTTGTCTGACTGAAAGGGGTTATTACCACTGATATTAGAATTTTTCAATTTTAATTGCCTTGTCTGACTAAAATGATTTTTTACTACTGAAACTTTAATTGGAAAAATGTTAACAGATGTTGACAAATAAACAGTCTGACCATAAATTGACTTTGCTACTGCTTAGAACGATATTTAGACATTTAAAAATGTTTGTCTGACTTCAACAGATTTTTACGTCACTAAGTATCAAACTTGTCTGCATTGCAAACTTAAAAGTATCAAATTGATACCAAAAATATCCAATTGATCCAAAAATTTAAAATCAATTTGATACTTTTGGTATGAATTTGATACTATTATCAAATAAATATTTATTTGTATCAAATAAATTTTATTTGAGTCAATTAAATGGTATTTGACTCAAATACAGAAATTATTGATTCAATTATAGTTTATTTAATTTAAATAAAAATTATTTGGTTCAAGTAAATATTTATTTGATAATAGACAAGTAATTCATTATTTGAACCAAATAAATTTTTTTTTCAGTGTACTTTTAAGTTCACAGTGATGACAAAAGTAGTTTTTACCATTTAAAGCAGATTTAAAGTTTAAATCATTAAACATTAGTGTCTTACACAAAAGAGAAAATGTTTAAAAAAAAAAATTTTATACTCCAACAAACAAAAATCCACAGAAATTAATTATTACGATTGAATACTTTTAAATCCATTAAAGCCTAAATGTAGAAATATTTTTTCTGGTATTCACGAGAAAAAAACTCATCAAGTAATAAGGGTGGGAGAAAAAAAAATCTTATTAATGCCAATTAGAGTTAATAGAGGGATGGGAGGGGTTGGGGGGTTGGGTTAAGACTAAAATTAACTTACGGAATACTTGAACGGTCCCTTAGAGGGGAATTTACCATTATTATAAATTTCGATCTAGTGTAAATTCGACTGTAATGAATTTTAGAGAATATTCACACGTCTTCTTTTTATCATTTCATTAAACTCCATGTATCAATTAACTATATAACAAATTCATTTATTTAAAAAAGAACTTGATTTTTTTGTTGTTTGCTAAATTTGTTTGTCCTAATTTATTAAAAGACCTATAGTAAATTAATTTTCCATAGGAGAAAATTATTATCAGCTATAAAAATTCTATTAAAGCAAACTACAAATTTCATCTCCTATTAAATTACTTACTTTTTCATGACTAGTAATGACTAGAAATTATATAATAATTTTGACTAGTTTCATTAGACTGGTATAATCTCAATTATAACTAGTTCTTCATTAATAAAAATTAATCTTTTCAAAAATTAATTAATTTTCAATAAAGAAAAAAAATCCTACAATAAATATTTGGCTAAAAATGAAAAATTATTTTTCAAAATAACTCTTTTCGATTGACAGCACAGAATTATTGCAGAATCGAAATTTCCGTATAACTGAAATAAAATTTTCCATCGATATTTACACGGGTGCCTCTATTATAAACAGGAATCATTTTTGCTCCAGGTATATATATATAATATATAAAATCTAGATGTGTGTGTGTGTAAATGTGTATGAAAAAAAATTTAAAAAGCAGATGCAAAAAAACTCGATTTTTTTTATTTTACCATAAAAAAACGAAAATAAAATAAAATAACATATTTTGTTTCCGGCAAATAAAAAACGTTTTATTTTTATACTAAAATAAGCCGAAAATTTTCATTTATTTAATTAATCAATTTCTGTTGTAATTATTATGAAATTTTTCTCAAAATATTTTACATATCCTCGAGAACTTCCACCCCTAAAAAAAAAAATAATTTACTTTATTAGTCTTTTTCCAGGTTTAATTTACATAAACAATAAATTAATATTCACTGTTTTTTTTTCTAGAATTTATAGAAAAAAAATTTTTTTTCAAAAAATATATTAAATAATTTAATAATAAATTGAATAAATAAAATTAAATTAAAAACTGATAAAATCGGAAGATGTTAGACTGTAAAAAAAATTATTTGATTCAAATAACCAATTACTTGTCTATTATGTCAAATGAATATATACTTGCACGAAATAATTTTTATTTAAATCAAATAAAACAAATTTGAAACAATAATTTCTGTGACTTGAATTAAATATCATTTAATTAATTCAAATAATAATCTAGTAATAATAATAATAATCATTAATTTGAATCGAATAAATTGTTTTTCAGTGTAAAAGGTTTTTTTTCTTGGAGGGAGGGGGGGAGTTTAACTACAAATGACAGTAAATAAACCACACAAGATTTAAAATTAAATATTTCAAAGTTTGCCGTTCGTCGAAATTAGTTCCGTTGTTTGAGATCAAACTAGGAAATAATCAAAGGTATCGTGGAATTCAAAGTTCCATTGTCAAACTCGAATCACTTTCGTCGACTTTGTACTAAATCCATTAACATTTTAGGCATATACGAAATTAAGTTTCAAAACTACTCGGGAAATCCTCGAGAAATTAGTCTCCACTGTCAATTTTAGATTAAGATAACGAGTCAATTTAATTTTGACTCATTGAGGCTTAATTTTACAGTTGGATATCATATATATTATCATCACTATTTGGAAATGAAATAATAAAAAATTAAAAAATGATTCCGACCGAAAATCCCATTTAGGTCAAAGGCTCAGTTCAATAGGCGAACATAACTTCAAAATTGAGGTCAAAGGTGAAGGCTCTAATAATGAAAAAATCTCAAAAATTTAGTTCATAAGTCAAAGGTCAAGATACAAACAAAAACTCACAATTTAGGTCAAAAATCACAAGAAAAGGTTAAGAAGAAAGTGAAACAACTTTTAAATTTAGGTCAAAACTCGCGGGTCATTATGCGAAAATAATCAGAAAATTTAGGTAAACAGACAAATTTAATTTTAACAGACCAAAGTCTGTTGAAATTTGACCTGCATAGAACATTTTAGGTCAAATTTTGACAGATCAAAAGGTGAACATAATCTAAAAAAATAGGTCTAAAAATTCACAAATTAGGTCGAATTTAACAGACCAAAAGAGAAACACACCATAAAAACTAGGTCAAAATCATAGGTCAGAAGGCGAACGTAACTTATAATCTTAAATTAAAGGCAGGTCAGTCGCCGGTCAAGAGGCAAAAATAAATTTATAATTCAGGTCAAATGTAACAGATAGAGTTAAACATACTTTTAAAAATTAGGTCAAAAATCACAGGTCAACAGTCGAATATTAATTTCAAATTTAGGACGAAATCGCAGGTCAAGGGGAAGAAGTAACCTTTCAATTTCGGTCAAATTTTATAGATCAAGAGGAAAACATACTCTTTAAGTTTAGGTCAAAATCATACGTCACAAGAAGAACATACCTTTAAAATTTAGAACTAAATTCGTGGGTCAAGAGTAAAAAATTATTTAAAAATTATTTTAAAAAATTTTGGCAAATTTTACAGAACAAGAAAGAAACATACTTTTAAAAATAAGGTCAAAAATCACAGGTCAGTTGGGTAACGAAACATAAAAATTTAGGTCAAAATTGACAAGTCAAGTGGTGGAAATAATCTTAAATTTAAGGTCAAAATTTCTTAGATCCTGAGTTGAACGTTACTTTAAAACTTAGGTCGAACTAGAAGAAAGTGGTAGTATAGGTCAAGTGGCAGAAATAACCTCACAATTTAGGTCAAAAACAACAAATCAGGAAGCGAACCTAACTTTAAAAATTAGGTAAAAAATCAAAGGTATAGGTAAAATCAAATATAGGTAAACGTAACATTAAAACTTAGGACTAAATTGCAGGTCAAGTGGTAAATAATACTTCTTGATTTAGGTCAAAATTCGCAGATCAAGCGGCTGGGATAATCAAAGAATTTAGATAAAAAATTGTTCACTAGGTGCCATTAACAAAATTCAGGTCGAAATGCACGAAAATAAAAGTCGAAAATAAAATATAGACTTGAAATTTAGGTCGCCTGTCATAGGTCAATATGGAAAAATAATATCAAAAGTGATGAGTGAAAAATATAGATTATTTTTGAACTTTTGAGAGATTAAAAAAAATTTTTTTTAAATTTATTTTATTTTTACTTAAATTGCCTCGAAAACTAATTTTTATGAATAATATTGAAAAATATTATTAAAACTCAGTATATCAAAGAATTTTTGGGCGCTCGAGGCAGAATGGGTCGTTATGGCTTTTTATTTTATAAAATAAAAAATATATTCTATAATAAATATTACAATAAAAAAATATTGTACTAGTAATTAAAAAATTCTTTTTGAATTGTCCAGTTAAATATTATTTGAAAACAAAATTCTCTGTTTTTTATATTGAACGTATAAATAAATAAAAAAATTTAATAACTTTGATTATATATTTTTGTTCTATTTTAATTATTTTCTATTTTTGATCAATAATTTTTTTTCTTTCTATTAATCCTTTTCAATTTTTTTTCAAGAATCTCCCATGCGTTTAGAAAAAAAAATTTTTTTAATTTGCCAAATTAAACTAAAAACTTCGACTAAATCCCAATTAAAGTGATGAATTTCTTAATTAAAAGTTTCTAAATTATCCCTCGTTACATCTTGCAAAAGTTGAAATGAATTTTCAGATGTAACAAATAAAAGTTTTCTAGACAAAGTTCTATTTAAAGAAAAAAGAAAAAAGAAAGAAAGAAAGAATCAAGAGTGAAATTATACTATAATATGAAACTGGAATCTTGAATTTATAAATTACTAAATGGTCCTGAATTTGAAATAAATTTCTCGCTTCAAAAGTTGAAGGTGGAAGTTCGAGCAATGATTCAAATGTGTGTATATATATATCTGCAGTGTGTCTAATCGAGCGGGGATAATTTTAAGTGTGAGATTTTCGTGAACGAAGAACGGAAAGTGGATTTACTAAACGGCGTCGCGGTGTTGAATCGGAAGATGAGGAAGTGCTTTTTGTCTTCCCAGTTTTTTGGGATTTCGAGGGTTTTTCTTTCGAACTACCCGCAATTGGTTTAGTTGTTTTTTGACTAGAACTGTGAATTGTTTCTATTGAGGTGGAAGTACTTGCAGTGGTAGTGATAGTTGTATTAACAGATGTAGTGAGGGTTGGGGAGTGGTCACGGATTTTGGGGCTTACTTGTACCTCGCAGGGAGGCGGCGCACTCCTGTATGATGGCACTATCTTGAAGGTAACTGATCCACGTGCTTCTCGCTGAAATACAAACAAATAATGTATGGCACTATCTTGAAGGTAACTGATCCACGTGCTTCTCGCTGAAATACAAACAAATAATGTTCATTTCTCGTTTTATTTCTCAATAATCAATATCAACATATAAATAAAAAAATATAGTCAAATTAACTAATTCAAGGTTGCCACAGAATAAGGAAAAGTCAGGGAAAATTAAATTCGTTAGGAAAATCAGAAAATTTTCTTAAAAGTACTGGAAAAATATCAAATTTCTAGAATAATTATAAAAATTCTGGTTTTTAGTGTCTAAAAACATTTTTGAAAAACTTAAAATGAAAAATGAAAATGAAAATGAAAATGAAAATGAAAATGAAAATGAAATTTGAAAAAAATGAAAATGAAATTTTTTGATTTTTGACCTTAAAAACTTTTGAATTACAATTAATTAACAATATCTTAATTTTTCCTTATTTCTGTAAATAATTGAATTTATTTTAAATAATTAAATTCTAGAATAACTTTCTTAAAGTTATAAATTACAATTAACTTCTTAGAAAAGAATTTAGTTAAAAACAGTTGCAATTGCAATTTTGAGAAATAATTGAATTTTAGAAGGTTTTAAACTAAATTTTTTTGAAAATTATAATTGCTGTCAAAAAATTAATAATAATTGAATATTTATTTAAATAGGTAATTATTTAAGTTTTAAATAATTTGAATTAAAATTCTGAAAAAATGAGGTTTTTGAGAAATTTTTAATTCAATTTTTTACAGATACTCGAATTTAAAAAAAAATTTATTACAGAATTCTGTAATAAATTTTTTAAAAAAATATCAAAAATATTAAATTAATTGAAATTTTGTGAAATTGAATTGAAAATGATTAAAGTTAAAGAATTTCAGTAGAGATTTTAAAAAAATCGAATTTTCAAAGAATTTTTATTTAACAATTGTTAAATAATTGAATTTCACAAAAAGTCACAATCGAATGTTTGTTAGTGTTAAAAGCAGCATAAAATAATTCAAATTACATATAAAATGATGTAATTTTAAGATTACAATTACAATTACAATTACAATAAAAATTTTAATAATTAGTTAATTTTTAAGATTTAAAATTCTGAAAAATAATGTTTTTAAAATATTTCAGTTGTATTTTTTAAAGATAATTGTCCTGCCCAAAGTAAAAACCTAGTAAGTCGCATTTGCAATTAGGGCGAGCGTCCCTTAGCTTTGTTATTCGACTTTCGCTCTTATGGCAAATGCGACTTACTAATTTTTACTTTGGACAGAAGAATTGCGGATTTTTATTAACAAGTAATTGAAATTTTTTTAAATAATTTGTAATTTCCGAAAATTCTATGAAAAATAATTGAATTTTTTAAGGATTTTATGTGGCAACCTTGTAATTGTAAACTAAACATTTATTTTGTACTATAAAGTGCATTAGTCAGTATTTTTTTTTTTTTTTGATAATTGCAAAATTATATTATGAATTAGTCAAAATTCACAAGATAGAAATTTATCGGAATATTAAATAGGTAGGAAGGAGATTTTTGTTTTGACTTTAATATGACATTCATTTTACTTAATTCGCATTATTTTTTTTGTTAATGAAGGTGAATTGTATTTGTAAACATATTTAATGGAAGTTAAAATTGTTTGCCTGACTAAAAACGGTTATTACTACTGACAAATTTTTTTTTACGATGTTAGAATAATTTACAGCGTTTTGTCTGACTAGAACATAAATTATTTCTACTGATAAGAATTTGTAAAACAAAATTTCCTAGAAATTATAATTTTTCGTCTGATTAAAATCGGATATTACTACTGCAACAATTTTTTTTAACGATATTTAAGAGAATTTATAATAATCTGTCTGACTAAAACGGATATTTACTACTAATAGGAATTTTAAACGCTTTTAAAAATTTGTCTGATTTAAACTGAATTCCACTACCTACTATAACGAACAAGTTTTAATTACGTTTTTCAGGCCGGTCTTCAATAATTGATATCAGAATAAAGCATTTCCAGACATTTCCAGGAAATCGCATTTCCAGACTAAAAATTGTTTTTTACCACTGACAAAAAATTTATAACGATATTTTCCACTAACTATAATTTTTTTTTGATTGTCTGACTAAAATGGCTTACTTCTACTAGAAAAAATCCCTAAAGATTTCAAAAGAATTTATAACGTTCCGTCTGACTAAAACACTTTTTTCTACTGATTACTATTTGTCACGATATTTCCCAAAAAAATTGGGATTTGATAAATTAGTTATCCGACTAAAACGACTTATTACTGCTGACAAAGATTTGTAATATTTTTCTGGAAAAATTTTCCTTCAATTTCTACTTTATAAAATTCAAAAAAATAGATTATAATTATTGACACAGGGTTAGGAAATAGTTTTCAAGTAAAAAATTGTTTTAAGCTGGGGGTTAAATTTTTCAAATTAAAAAATCGTAAAAAGAGAAAGGACTTACAAGTATCTTCTGTAGAGCGTTGACAGACTGATTCGCCACTGGAATTCCATTAATTTCTCTAATTTCGTCTCCGACGTGTAAAGTAGCCTGCCTGTGAATCATACCGCCGTGCATAATTCTTGCCACAATACATTTTCCGTCTTCATTCATTTTCAACGTAATGCCCTGAAAGCATACAATTTATATTTTCATTAAAAAAGAGAGAAAAACAATAAAATATTTTCTCTACAAAGTAAGTTTAAATTTTCAGTCAGTGAAAAGCGCTTAAAAACTATTAATTAAATCAAATAAATAAATTAAAATTAAATTAATTAAATCAAATTTTAATTATTAACTGTAAATTTTGAGTATTTTCAATTTATTTATTTACATATTTACAAAATCAAACGAATTTTATTTAAAAATTCCTTATTAATTATTATTTAATTATTAATTATTATTCCTTAATTATTATTTTTAAATTAAGAATATAATTTTATTCTGTGAACATTTTTTTAACTTTTTATTTTTAATTTTTTTAAACCTTGTGAACATTTTCACAAATATTTCTTTGGAAAATATTTGGTTACGTCATGCAACGATTAGATTATTCTTCAAAACTTTGAAAAATTCAAAATCTTCAAAATAATCTGTATCTCTGTATTTTTGAGATTCGGATCAAATTTATGAGTTTTTCGAACTTTAAGCACAAAAATCAATATTTTATTTTTTCCAAAATATTGAGAAAATAGAAAGATTATTTAAAATTTACAACAGATCATAAATTTTGTCCGAATCCCAAAAATCAACAGAAGATACAAACCAGACGATTTTCTTATAACTTTGTAAATAGAACCTTTTAATACAAAGGATCTTTGGCCCAAGGCGCCAAAGCACTTAAGAGATATAACACAATGGTCCTTTTTCACGCAATATCTCATACACAAAATTCTTCACACAAAATAAAATTATTAAATTTTTAAATTCTAAATATTCAATAATAATAATAATCAAAAATCCAAATTAATTAATTAATTATTATTAATTAACAAAGATTATTATTAATAAAATAATTATTTTTAAAGAAATTAAATTTATGTTAAATATAAAATATTTAAATAATTAATTAATAAATTTTGATGTTTTTGAGAATTATTATTAGTATAATTATTAATAAATAACTTAATTATTAAGAATTGAACAAATGTGCAATTGAATGAATGAAATTATAGAATCTTTTGTTCTAATATTCAGAAATTAGTAATTCAAACTAATTTCTATTGTTTAAAGTTTGTTAAATTAAATAATTAAATAATATTAAATTGTTTAAACATTAATAGTCTTAATATTAATAATAATTATGAAAATTGTAATTTTTAACTTAAAATAAGAAAATTAGAAATTTTAGTAAGAAAGAAAAGTAGAAGTTGGTGGGAGAAGAATTTAAAGGAAGAAACAAAACTCAGCCCCTTTTTCTGAGTCCTACTACGCGTTAAACCCCTAAAAATGGGACGGACCCAAATTACCCAATAAGGCCCTTACACTAATGAGTTTTTCTCCATTTTTCTTTAGCCATTTTCACACAATAACCAATCCTAAATTTCCCATCCCACTTTCATTTCCGAACATACTATTTTTTCCCTTTCTTAAGATTAACATCCCCAAATTCTCAATTTCCCAAAAAATCAATAGTGGGAAAATGCATATAAAAATTGCAGTCCTTAGAGTCTAAGGTCAGTTCTTTTTAAACAACTTCAAATCAAT
>JUFY01024155.1:10052-20078 GCA_001855655.1 Leptopilina clavipes | reverse complement strand
ATATTTTTTACAAAAATTTGTTGAAATTTTGTTTTAAAAATATATTTGTTTAATCTGACCTTACTAAAGTGCAATTTAATAACTAATTATTAATAAAAATAAAATAAAATTTACTATTTTTAAATATTATATAGCAAACTATAAGTAATAAGTAAAAGAAAATTATTTTGAATAGAGGTTTACATTAATTTTTTATAATTACATGTATATTACACAATATATTATTTATGCTAAAATTATTAAACAAAATAAATAAATATTGAAATATCCACACATATGCATTAAATTGAATATTTAAAATATACGGGTAATGTTAGATTTTATTTGAAAATTGTTCTTACCGCGTAGTAATTTTTCTATGTCCATTTTATCTAGTGACACTTTAAGAAAGCATTTATGATTTGAGAACTCCATGCGAGCGTAGCGTAATGGTTAGCGTGTTAGACTTCGGTGCGTTATTATAAAGATAGGCGTAGGTTCGAACCCCAAGCGTTAGAAATTTTAAACTGTATGTATAATAAAAAATTGTGTTAAGTGTATTAAAAAATGTGTCAAGTGTACTATAGGTGAATTGTATCTAGTATATTTATATTTTGCAATTAATTAATATTTTTTTATTCATATTAATTGAAAATATCATTTAAATAGTTTTTGTTCCAAGCCGTTTGTCAGGCGGTAGAATGCCAGCACCCAGTTGGCGAATGAATTAAAAATCCTTAGTCGGTAAAGTGCCAGTTCCCAGCCGGTTGAATTATACTTAGAACGGCTCTTCACAGCCGGTTACTGGGCGGTAGAATGCCAGTACCGAGCCGGTTGGCAGCGCGCTCCTGGCCAAGTCATCTTTCGGAATAATGCCCGTTCTCGTTCGGTTGGCAGGTGGATCCCAGCCAGTACAGTTATTCCGACGTCGGTACGGGCCAGGATCCGCGCCAGTTGAAAATTTCCGCCTGGGAGATGTCGAAGTAGCCTTTAAATCGTCGCAGTTATTTCTTTGCGTCCCTCAATTTCTTTTATTCTATTTGCCGAAACATTGAAAAATTTTCTTCTTTAAAAAGTATTTTTTGATGGAAAAAATTTCTTTTCTTTTTTAGAAAAAGCAAATTTTTTTGCAAATAAATTTACTATTAAAATCGTAGTATAGGCATCGACTTCAAAAAAAAAAAAAAAACAAAGAGGAAGTGACGTCACATAGGCAGACAGGAAATCAGACCCGAATTGAATTTGGATTACACCATTGAAAATGGGATGATGACCCATCACTTAAAATGCAACCCGTAGTAAAAAAATAAGAGGGGGGGGGGTGGAATTAAGAATATCTCTCGTCGTTCACTCTCCAAGAAGTTATTTCACTTCCGCTTCAAGTGAGAATAAGACTTTGGAATTGATAAGAAAGTTGAAGCAAGTTTTGATAACATAAACTGTGTCACGTAACTCCAATGCGGTATAAATTCATCTTTTCAATATAATGTTTTCCAAATCGAAACTCTCAATGAAATATTTATAGACCTTGAAGTAAGAGAAAAATTATACGTCGATTATTATTTCGAAAAATTCGCTTTGAATTTTATAAAAAAATTTCTTTTTATTATTAGAAAAGAAATATAAAAGAATAATTTGATGAAAATCCTTCAAGATTCGATTTTTTTATTCTTTCAAAAATAAATATAATTTTTTAGTTAATTTCAAAAATAAATATAATTTTTTAGTTAAACGACTTCCCGTATATATTTTTTTTTATTACGCAATATAAACCAAGAATGGGTGCGTTGAATATGTATATTAAATAAAGCAAGTGACTTGAACGCAGATAAATTATATGCTGGTTTGTTAGCACTTTGTAAAGAACTGTAAAGGGAAATAATAAATTAGAAGATCAACGATCTGCTTAATTAACGCAGTGATAACCTCAGCGTCTTGTTATACGCAATGTGCGTTCGTCACATCTATCATGAGGGCGCAAAAAAATATTGCTTTTCAGAGAGAGAGAGTCGAAATAAATTTTATATTCTGCTTTTCAATATTTTATAATCGAATTAAAATTTTAATTCAAAATATCAATAAGAAATAAAGGTTTAGTACCTATTAAATTATACTAACGAGAGTAAAATTATTATTAATGATGAGTTTTACCAAAAAATGATAAAATCATCATCATCATTATAATGATAAAATTATATATATTGAAAACAAATTTTTTCATGTCTTCGATTATTAACAGAATTTTGACAAAAAATATTGAACCGCTGGGAGCGATTTTTAATGTTGAAATAAGATTTGAGAACCACTGTGGTGGGAAAGAGTTCCCACGCTGGTTCGCGCTGCGTATAGCTATATCGCGGCTAGATATGTTTGGTACGAATAGGCCAGAACTTCTAGACATAAGTTGATTGGCCTCAACGTGAACCAATCGTGAAGAAATAGACGCAATAAGAAACGTCAGATAAGAGCGAGAAACCGGAAGTTCTGATCTAGAAATCGAAAGGATATTTTCAATCTTATACATTCATTTATAATATTTTCAATTTACATTTAATATTTACAATTTACAAACATAAAAATATTCCTAAATTGTAAATAGTTAATGTATTGTTGTTATTATTATTATTATTATTATTATTTTTATTATTATTATTATCATTAACAAAGTGATGAAAGAATTTTAATATGAGCGTTTCAATAACCAAAATATGAAAGAATGATTGAAGAAACATTCTCCAGTTGATGATAATTTATTTGAATAATCATTGTGTGAAAAGAATGCAGCCAGCCACCTTACGTGCCCTTAAGCGCTAAAGATGGGAGATTTAAATTTTCTCAATACATACACAATTATAAACTGGTTTTTGAGTGAAAAGTTTATTGCACCTAGAAACAAAAGGATGTGCATTGTGTAATGACTGTAATAAATTGGCTTAGGTACAAATTAAAAAAAGGAAAAAAGAAATTTCTCGCTATTTTGCTTTCTGACATTTATGTTTTCGTGAAATTTGCATTTAAATTAGAGCGTAAAAATATATATTTGATAGAAAAGAATAATTTTTATATTTTTAAAAAATTAAATTTAAATTTAAAAATAAATTTAAAAAAAATTTTAAAATATTGGTTTAAAAAATAAAAATTTCTTGTTAATTTTTTCTTGCGGCGAATAATAGACAATTTTTCGATGTTGGCATGTTCTGGACACATGATATATTCGCATAAAAGTTTGCGCAATTGTATATATGCGTGCATGCCATCCAGAGTATATTATAAAAGAGGGACAGTTCAAGTTGAACGAACCCACGTGCCACACACTCGAACCTTGCTAATGTTTTAAAGGTTCAATCACTTCATTACTGTTCGCCGACAAAAAAGAAATTCACCTTGAATTTACATATATACTATATACTGCGAGAACCTTTAAACATTTCTGATGAAAAAGAAGAAAAAAAATTTAATATTTCCTCTATCTATACAAAAAATTCAAATATATTTATATTAACAAAAAAAAAAAAAAAAAGAAAAAAAAACAATTATAGTGAAATTGAAAAAGATGTTTGCGGGAAAATATTAAAAATAATCAGAAGCAATTAGAATTAATAAATTATTATGATAATAATAATTATTATTATAACATAATTTATTCTTCAAATTGTTTGCGCGATTATTTTTAATATTTTCCCGCAAAAATATTATTATTAGACTGAAAAAAAATTTATTTGACTCAAAATAAGTGATTTTTTTTTCCAGTGCATTGATATAAATTATATAATTATATAATAATATTAATAAATTAGGGTCCAAAGAAGAATAAAGTAGAGAGTTTACAATAAGGGAAAAAATTTGTTAAAAACGATTGTAAATTTTGAAGAGGGAAAAATAATTGTGTCTTTAAATGCTTTAGGCAAATGTATAAATTCCATTATATATTTCAATATCGCTGCGTAATTGAATTTAATATCAAGTCTTCGACGAGGTCTTCGATCGTTACGATTCCCTGGGACAGGGCTTTTATTAACTCTTTTGCCATTTATGATATTACAGTGATCTCTAATTAACGGACAAACAAAACTCCGATATATACTTTATAATAATATCCATACGAGATTCAAGCAAATTTCAAATTACCATTTATGTATGTATATACATGAAATTTAATAAACTCCCTTTCTTTAGGGTATGTAATTATTGGCACTTAATTATATATACAAAAATCGTGACTAATTACCGCAAAGATTATCAAGTTTTGCATTTTTTTTTTATTAAAATTTGCATCTTTTTTCTCTTTCTGCATTTTTGTATTTTTACAAAATATTATTAATTCCTTAAAACGTCTCAATGATGAATAATATTTTGTTCATCAAATTCTGATGAATCGTATTTAACTTTAATAATTTATTTATTCCTAATAAATCAAGTTATAGAATATACCATTAATTGAAGTTCTTCCCTCAAATGAAATTACCATATAAAAAGTTTACTATAAAGTGGAGTTATCATCAACGGAAGATAACATCGATTAAAAATGACGCTTCTATGAAGTTAGCATTAATTAACTGAAGTTAATTACCATATGATTGGAACTATCAATTATTATTAAAAAGTACCATTAATTATCAAGAATTACCGTTAAGCTAAAATCGATTAAGAAATTAAAATCATCGATTGCGAAAGTAAAACCACAATTCAATTAAATTTACAATATTTTTCTCGTCATATAAATTTATCTTCAATATATTAAAGTTATACGCCACTGGAAAAATTAATCAAGTAATTTTTATTATTTACAAATTAATCTATTAAACTTTCTCAAATTTTTGCGCATTTCTGTCAATTTTTACGATTTTTGAATGAGTAAATTTTACCATCTTCAAATTAAATTTTAGTCAAATTAGTAAAATTCACTTCGGACATAGTAAATTTTACTATTTCCTAAGTAAGTTTTAGTAAAATTGGCAAAATTTCTAAGTAAATTGAAGTAAAAATAGAGTAAATTTTACTATTTCCAGAGTAAATTATAGTAAAAATAGTAAAATTCACTTCGGACGTACTAAAACTTAATATTTTAGTGTTGATTAAATTTTACTATTTTCAAAGTAAGTTTTAGTAAAATTGGCAAAATTTCAAAGTAAATTTAAGTAAAAATAGAGTAAATTTTACTATTTCCAAAGTAAATTATAGTAAAAATAGTAAAATTCACTTCGGACATAGTAAATTTTACTATTTCCAAAGTAAGTTTTAGTAAAATTGGCAAAATTTCAAAGTAAATTTAAGTAAAGATGGTAAAAAATTGAGTAAATTTTACTATTTCCAAAGTAAATTATAGTAAAAATAGTAAAATTCACTTAGGACGTACTAAAACTTAATATTTTAGTGTTGATTAAATTTTACTATTTCCAAAGTAAGTTTTAGTAAAATTGGAAAAATTTCAAAGTAAATTTAAGTAAAAATAGAGTAAATTTTACTATTTCCAAAGTAAGTTTTAGTAAAATTGGCAAAATTTCAAAGTAAATTTAAGTAAAAATAGTAAAAAATTGAGTGAATTTTACTATTTCCAGAGTAAATTATAGTAAAAATAGTAAAATTCACTTCGGACGTACTAAAACTTAATATTTTAGTGTTGATTAAATTTTACTATTTCCAAAGTAAGTTTTAGTAAAATTGGCAAAATTTTAAAGTAACTTTAAGTAAAAATAGTAAAATTTATTTCGGACGTAGTAAAATGTACTATTTTAGTAATGGGTAAATTTTACTATTTCCAAAGTAAATTTTAGAAAAATTAGTCAACTTCACTTCGGACGTAGTAGAATTTACTATTTTAGCGTTGATTAAATTTTACTTTTTCGAAAGTAAAATGTAGTAAAAGTTACTTCGGACGTAGTAATAAAATTTAATATTTTAGTGTTGATTAAATTTTACAATTTTCGAAGGATATTTTAGTAAAATTAGAAAAATTCATTTCGAACGTGGTAAAATTTATTATTTTTGTGTTGATAAATTTTACTATTTCGAAAGTAAATTTTAGTATGTAAAATTAGTAAAATTCACTTCGGACGCAGTAAAATTTACTAATCCGGAAATAGTATATAAAAATTGTTCGAAATTCCCAGATACTTTGTTTTACGTTTGTAAATATAGTAAAAATGACTTTAAATTTTTTTCCGTGCGGAATAAAACAATTGAAGTCAAAATAGAAAATTTTTCCGCTTAAAATTTGATTCAAGAGGGAAAAAAAAATCTAGAATTGTTTCAACAGAAAAGAACTGCTATTTTAAAATGAAAGAAAGAAAGAAGAAGAAGAAGAAGAAGAAGAAGAAGAATGAAATGTGTATGATTGTCTGTCGGCTAGATTCACATCAACTACCTACTGTCATGCAATGCAAATTAATCAGGGTCGAGATCGCTAATAAAATTAGCATCGCAGTTTGAATTTTAGTTTCTCAGCACGAATATATAAGACGAAGCGAGCACACGAAGGAGGAAGATGATCGTTTATGAGGAACAATGCTGGGTATGTCAGTCGAGAGTTGATCCAAACTAAATACACACGGCAATGGAATGACGTCATCACGACATGGAAACAGCTGACCGCATTCCAGGATAATTGCTTTGCATAATCGTATATATAAAGGCGCTGTCTCCATGGCAATTTTTATACCGGTGGTACATCATCGCTTCAGTAACTCGTCATTCAAGGATTGAAGAATTATTTTTTTCTTCTAATATGAAAATTAACAATAATAATTTTCTTACATAATATCCATATACAGTAATAAATAATATTTAATTACATATTCATTCATAAAATAAATATATATAATTATATTTATTTTCTAAAATGTATAATTATTATTTATTTGTGTTTATTAAAAAAAAAAGATAATTTATTATTAATTTTTCCAATATTTATAAACGCTTGAAAAATGAAATAAATTTTACCGCACACAAATAACGCATTACGGCAGTGAAGTATAAAAAAAAAGATTCAATACTTTTACTGCTGGCAATGCCTTTTAAAGTTTAAAGAGCCACAACCTCGCGCGCGCCGTCTAGGCACAACAGTGGCGCTCATTCCATGCTTAATAGCTCTTCCTGGTATGGTATTCAACGACCGGAACGCCCCGATTTCCATATCCGGAGAATAAAAAAAAAATCTATTTCTTCATACACTGCGATATGGTGCAAAAAACTTTCCGTTTCAATGATTTTTAACTATTTGACCGTCAAGGCTTTTCTATTTTTAATTATTTTTACTTCCATTTAATTTTATTTTTAAATTATATTCATTTCTGATTTATTGAAAATAGATTTTTTCTTCTTCTTCTTCTTCTTCAGTTATTTATTAATAACTCATAAATATTTATATTTTGCCGCATAAAAACGCATAAATTATCTTTTACTATATATACTTTCATAGTAAAGTGTCTGAAATTTCTCATATAATATAATTTTGACTATATCCGGAGTAAAATTTACTATTTTCTAAGTCAATTTTAGTAAAAACTAATTTTATAATAAATAAATAAATAATTTTAGTAAGTTTGCTAAGATTTACTTTGAAAATAGTAAAATTTACCCGCAAAATAGTAAAAATTGGTTAGAAATGTGCAGAAATTCCAGACAGTTAAAGTTTTACTTTGTAAATAACTAAATAGTAAAAGTTACTTTATAATTTTTTCAGTGTAGTAATAAAATGGGTAAAATTTACTTTCGACATATAGTAAAATTTGCTTCGAAAGTAGTAAAAATTAATATACTTGAATTGATGCTTGAAAAGCGCAGAAATTTTAAAACAGTTTAAATTTTTCCTCGTAAAATAACATAGTAAAAATTACTTTTTTTAAAAATTTTTATCCCATAATTGAACTGAAATCGAAATATAAAAATTTGCGATTATAATTGAATTCATCTTACTCTCTAAATTTGAATTAGTAAAAATTTTAACTAATTTGAATTAGTGACTCACTTTTTGCTTTTGAATTAGTTAAAATTTACTAATAAATTAGTAGAAAAATTTTTTTTTACTATTTATTAGTAAAATTTAACTAATTCGAAAGCAAAAAGTGAGTCACAAATTCAAATTAGTTAAAATTTTTACTAATTAGTTAAAATTTACTAATAAATTAGTAGAAAATTTTTTTTTTACTATTTATTAGTAAAATTTAACTAATTCGATAGCAAAAAGTGAGTCACACATTCAAATTAGTTAAAATTTTTACTAATTCAAATTTAGAGAGTTATTTAACTCAAATAAATTATATTTGCGGTTAAAATAAAACATTTCTCTGGATGTGTATGTACCTATATAAAAATATATCAAAGCAAAAAAGTCGTTCAATAGCTTTTTCAAAGCTGAGTATCGATTCTTCCTTTGAGTGTGCTTATTTCCTTAGATACGTCACTGAATGTGGGTCGGAAGTATTTCTCAGCCTTTCATATTATAAACAAATGCATTTTCATTTCGAAATAACGCAATTCCAAGATAACACCCTAATGAATATTGATTCGAAAGAAAAACGAATAAGAAAAAAAATCCCCAGAGACTAAAATTAATTTCACTAAGAATTTATTGCTGCCTCGTTTGAATAATTATATTTATAATATTACGAAGAAATTGAAAAATAGAAATTTGCTTGAAATCTTTCAAATTGCATTCAATATTCGTCATGTAAGAACATGAAGCGTTTATATACAATAAAAGGAAGCATCATGATTGCACAACTTTTCAATTTTTCGCTTCTGCCTTGACGAGACAAATTATTATTATTATTCACTTGAGAAGTGAAAAGAATTCGCAGTTTTCACTCATCCATGAATTGAGTTAACGGAAATACGGACTTAATCGAAATTGGATGACGCTCGAGACATAAACGAAATACACATATACATTTTCCGGAAACGAGTCTTTACAAATGAAGAAAAAAAATTTTTTTCGCATCTGAGACAAAGTTTACCTGATAACTAATTTGTTTTCTCAAACAATACTTCCGGATAATAAACGAAAAATGTAAAAAATACCTCATATTTTAGAAACGTTTAGGTATAGGAGACTTTATAAATGAAGAGAAAACGAAACGCGAGTTTACAGTGCAAAATCGAAGTGCAGCTGCCGACAAAGAAAGAGCAACATTTAAAATACAGCACGTACTGCGAATGTTCCATTTATGGAACACTATTGCTAGGCAGTTAAGTAAAAATAATAAACGATTCTTTCAAGGCATTCCCTTCAAGCTACTGGATTCTTGAACTTTAAACCCACAGCATTCCGTCTCGATAAAAAATATAACACGTTCGAAACAAACAATCCCATTCTTGTGTGAGTACCTTGGAGTATGTTGCGGCAAAAAGAAATTTTTTTCTTTCCTTGACAACAAATTTTTTCACAATCACTATTAAATATACACTAAATGACTAAAAAGAAAATATTATTTCCAGTCCCGAAATATTTGATTTCAAATTCAAGAATGTATTCAATATTTTTAATATTGATTTTACCAATATTGTACACTGGAAAAAATATTTATTTGATTCAAATAACCGATTGCTTGTCTATTATTAAATAAATATTTACTTGGATCAAATAATTTCTGTAATCAAATAATTTTTATTTAAATCAAATAAGTTGTAAGTGAACACAGTAAAAATAAAATCTTATTTTAAGATGAGTCTTAAATTCAGCACTGCTAGCCATAATGTAAATTGTATGTAAAATCATTGCGTAAATTCAGCAAAGGCTGTCTTAAAAATGTTGCATCTTAAAATAAGACATCTTTTCTGCCTTAAAATAAGACTTTCTTTTTACTGTGAAATAATAATTTCTGTATTTGAATCAAATTTTGTTGACTCAAAGAAAATTTAGTTGACTCAAAGAAAATTTATTCGATACAAATAAATATTTATTTGATTCAAATAACCGATTGCTTGTCTAATATTAAATAAATATTTACTTGGACCAAATAATTTCTATAATAAAATAATTTTTATTTAAATCAAATAAGTTGTAAGTGAAATAATAATTTCTGTATTTGAATCAAATTTAGTTGATTC
>JUFY01024154.1:0-10360 GCA_001855655.1 Leptopilina clavipes | reverse complement strand
TTTTCATAGGCCCTTAACTTTTCCATTCCCCTTTCAAAAGTAGCTGTAACAAATTGAACAGTATATAAATATTTTATGACCTCTAAGAGAAATATAATTTTGCATAAACATAAGTAAAAAGATATTTATTTCTTTCTATACTTTTTAAATTAAGGGTGCTGGAGGGCAAAACTATCCGTGGTTTTCAAACCATTTCCCCTCCTTTCCTGAAAAAGTTCACTTTAACAATTTTTTAAAAAGAAACTAGACACTTTTGCAAAAAAAGAATCATTTATCGCATTGTAAAAAGGAATTAGAATTGTGAAAAACTTTATTTTAGGCCGATCCAATGTTTTCACGAGCGTGAATATTAATCGCCGACGAGAACTGTCAGTTTGTAAGAGAAAATGTCCGCAAATGTACAGGTGTGTACAGATTGCCTATAGAAAGGGATGACATGGTAATACAGCAATAAAAATTTTTTTATTAGCACAAACGATTACATTTTACTATTTTATAATAAAAACATGTAAAATAAAATAAACAAATAAATTTTGTTTATAAAAAATTCTAATAAAATCAATTGAGGAGCTGGATCGTAGAACCGACTTTTCGCTCGGACGCGCGCGCTAATACCAGTCGGGTAGCAGTGACTGGTATTAGCGCGCGCGTCCGAGCGAAAAGTCGGCTCTACGATCCAGCTCCTCAATTAATAAAGAGATATATTTTTATTCAAAAGATATTATAAATCTATTTTATTCTTTTTTCTACTAGATAATAAATCATTAGAAAAATTGTCTAATTCTTTAAAGATTTTGATGTAATTTCATAATTCTATCAGCTTCTCTATATCCGGTTTCAATTGCCCCATGCACGGCACTGAAGTATCGAGGATGCGTAGCTTCACCGGCAAATAAAATAACCTGTAAATTGAATATTATTTAGAAAATATTTGTGTAATGGTAGATAATTTAATTTAAAAATTTTCAAAACTTACTGGTTTTTCTTCTCCAATAGGTTCTGACAATTTTGTATAATTACAAACTTCAGGATCGATCTTTGGACTTCTGTAACTGCTGGTACCTCTGAAGTGTTTATTACTGTACCACATTGATCTAAACAATTCGTTATTTTCATATTAACGGCATGTAGATGATTTTAATCAATTTATAAAAGTGAAAACGATCATTTTATCTTTAAACGCTTTTTTCTCGAAACAACATTTTTCGAATTTGTTGCAGTGATTACTCGGAGACAAATGATCCGATCACTATCAAATTTTTTTTCATGTTTTGTATATACGTCGCACAACATTAGCAATTTGCAGTGCCGTAAAAAAGTTTGTGTCTAATAAATTTTTTTTTATTGATATAATCTTAATTGGAACAAATTGTTTTTTATCATCAAAACCAATTAATTTTTTTCAAATATGTATTTAATAAATTTCAAGTAGATTTTCTATTATATTTGTACGTCTAATTTGTAGTCCCCAAAAAATATGTATGACGACGTCCCTGAAAAAGCATTCGTCACTGTCAAGTCAGAGAAAAACGAAAATTTCAGACAATTCGTCAGTGTCGCGAAAATAATAATTTATCAAAATTTTGAATTAAAAGTCCGAAATTTGTACAAATTGCGAAAAAATAAAAGAAAACATATTTTACCGTATCATTCCAGTTGACTTCGTCACGTTGTAAATCTTGCCAAATAATCTGCGCAGAACTTCATCACAGTGAATTTTTACTTGCTCATCCGTTAGGTTTTCCATATCTCGCGAATGTTTTCCAGTTACCCATCCGCAGAGTAATTTTGGTTTATGTTCAACTGGCATAAATCCAATTAATCCTTGTAGCCAACTCCTCTCTCTCTGCAGACGTAATATTGCTATATTTTGTGTTTTTTAACAACTTCCAAATTTGATGAAATCATTCCTAATTATAGTTTTATTTGTTGTTAAAAAAAATTTTTAGTTGGAGGTAGATTATGTCAATAGGTAATGTAAGTTTGCACATGCGCAAGTTGACGTTGCCACTAGTTGTGAAATTTTACTAAGTATTCAATTGTAATTGTTCGAAAACGTATATATAATCAGTGACGTTATTCAAATTGCAAAGTCTAAGAACTCCTGATTAAAGTTAGTTATTAAAAATATTTATTAAAACTATATCTATAACATAAACTTTAAATTTAGAGAATTGACCCTTTTGTGAAAAAGTGAAAACATCAAAATCTGGGTTCCTTATAATTTAAGATAAAAACCTGTCTTTTGTAATTGAACCCAATCTGAAAATACTTTCATCATTTTCCTGCACTGGGTCCATTGATCACTAGACCCCACAGATATTTGTTTACTGGTACCCCTCCCTGCTCCATCACTGGAGACAAGAAGCAACTAAACTCATAAATCAGGGGTATAAAATAATAAATTTAATGTTGTGTTCCTTCATCATCAAAGTTGTGTTAGTAAGTTTTAATTAAATGAGGATAACGACATTTAATTGAGTAATTGCGTATATTTAAACTTAAACACATATATATTTAACATAACTATGACCCTTTCAAAATTACAAACGGACATCGTCCCAAAACGAAAACGTGCCAATAACACCGGACATCATTTCTGATCTGACGAACTCTGATCGATAAGACCAATACATACATGCATGCGCACATCCACATAAAAGCTTATTCAAATAATAAAATCGCTAACAGCCGGTCATCCTGACAGAAGTTTGTCCTCAAAGTTAAAACGTTCGTGCCAAGGTTATTAAAACAATTACTGCAAATTTTTTATCAAGATATAAATTATAAAATTAAAGTTATAATAATAAAATACGTTACATTATTGTAAGTAGTAATCTCTTAGGTAATTTGGCGCTTTTCTATTTCGCGCACATCGTTGAAGTACAATGGGTGATCGTTGATTCTGAATTACTCGAGGATTAACCTTTGCATTGTTAATTTGATTGTTTAGTTCACTGTTATTTTTATCATCATCGTCGTCTGAGCCTGAATCGGATTTACTATCATCGTCGTTGAACATATTTTGCGGATTCCATATTTTTAGCTGGATAACGTGTGCCGTAGTAGACGATTTTTTCGTACCTTCGTTTCGAAGACTAGTAACAGCATAAGTGTCGTGATTTAAAGCTTGAGTGATTACCAATGGACCTTTAAACTTAGGTTGTAATTTGGTAGACTCGCCAGTCGCAATCGGATTTGCTTTCATATAAACAATGTCACCGGCATTGTATTTTACGTTTTTCAAACGCTTAGAATCGTATCGCGTTTTATAATCTTTTTGCGCACTTTGTATGTGTTCTCGGATTTCAGATTGTAATTCTGACGGAATTCGATAAGATTCGCTATTTACAGTGAGTTGACGAATAGCGCATTCTGAAAAACGCGGCACGTAACCATATAAAGCTTCGAATGGAGAACATCCCGTAGATTTTGACACAGATGTATTTAAATCTCGCTTTAAACTAGAAATAAGAGTGTCCCATTTGTCTGCATCTAAAGTACCCAGTTTAGCGCGCAATGCAGGCAAAATTGTGCTATTTAATCGCCCAATATTTCCGTTTGCCTTCGGATGTCTGCTAGAATTTAGTACATGCTTAATGCCGTGATCGTGAATAAATTTTTCGAACGCTTTTGAAGTAAAGCATGTACCTCTATCACTCACGATTTTACAAGGCGCTCCGTAGGTATTAACAAATTTTTCTAGTCGTGAAATTACAAGTTTTGCGCTCGTGTTTCTTACTGCTTCAATTACCGAGATCTTCGTTAAGTTATCGATTATTCCTGAATGTATATGTTTTTGCGTGGCGTTTCGACAAAAGGACCCAAATGATCTATATGAATGACTTCAAAGGGGCGTTTACCAGGAGGTATTGGGTGTAACCCACCTTTCTGTTTCCTTGGTTTTCCCTTAGACAAAATACACTCAGTACAAGATTTTACGTGAACTTGAACATACTTCTTTATTTTTGGAAAATAAAAATGTTCGTGTATTCTAGCTAAAGTCCTTTCGACACCGCCATGATCTTTCAGATCGTGATTTCGAATAACAATGTTTTACGCATGACTCGAGGAACTAAATAAAGTTTACGTTGCGTGTCGTTTACTATAACTACTTTATACAACATCCCGTCAGATAACTTGTAATCTTTGACTTCATTTTTCTCGGATTTATCCCGTTCTTTCAGATCTTTTTTTAGAATATTTACTTTGCGCAAAATATCAGAATCAGATCGTTGAAATAAAAGCAGTTCATCTTCCCGCGTTTCAATATTAAAAATACAAACATCGTCGATCAAATCATCAGGCTCCCTAACTGGTCTACGAGACAGAGCATCAACATAAGCCATGTGTTCGCCAACTCTATGTTTAATTGTAAAATTAAATTCCGCAATAATCCCCAACTACCTAACGATCTGTGGATATTTAGTCTTCAATGCATTAATATTAACGAGTGCCTGACAATTCGTGCCAATGGTAAACTTGAGTGCTATTAAAAAGTCTCTTAATCGCGTTACAACCCAAACAATCGCCATTACTTCAAGTTTACTCGAATGATAGCAGCTTTCGACTTCGGAGGTCCTTTTACTAACTGCGTAAACAAGTCGCAGATTTTTCGCATCACCTTGCAAAAGCATATCTCCTATTTCGCGCGAGGATGCGTCTGTGTGAAGTTCCGTGACCTTAGCATCAGGATTGTAAATCATTAAAACCGGAAAGCTCGTAAGCTTAATTTTAATCTTTCGAAAACTATTTTCTTGTTCAATTTCCAACGAAAATTTTTCAGACGTTTTAGTTTTTGTTAAATAAGTTAGTGGTGCTGAAATCTTGGCAAAACCGGGAACAAATCGTCGGAAGAAACTCGCCAATCCAAGAAAGCTACGAACTTCGTGTACGTTTCGAAGTCGTTCAAAATTTTTAATCGCTTCAGTTTTTGCGTCACTTGGTTGTATTCCGTCGGCACCGATTTTAAATCCCAAAAATTCAACAGTCTTCATTGAAAAACGATATTTAAAAATATTTAGGGTCAATTTTGCGTCCTTCAACAACTCAAGGACTGTTCTCAATTTTTGAATCATATCTTCCCACGAATTTGATGGTATACATGTATCATCAAAAAAATTAAAAACCACTTTCCCCTGTACCTTACCCAGAACTTTGTGCATCAGTTTGGCAAAGTAAAGGGAGCATTGGTTAACCCAAAATTTACCCTTTCAAATTGACCAGTTTGCTTTGCCGTAATAAAAGCTGTTTTCGGTTTCGCGTCCTCAGTTAAAGGTATTTGGAGAAAACCCTTCGTTAAATCGAGAATCGTATATCGTGTCGATCCCGAAAGAAAACGCAGCGCATCATCGAAATTTGGCAAAGGGTATTTAATTTTAATCGTGTCTGTATTTAGCCCGCGATAGTCAGTCACCATTCGCGGAATACCGTATTTATTGCGAACAAGAAAAGTGGGACTGGCGTATTCTGCGGTAGTTTCAGTGACAATTTTTGCTTTTTTGTACGCTGTTACTATATCGTCTGAATCATCCCTATCAGTTGGCGTCATTTTATACCTGTTTCTGTTCGGGAGTGATATCGTCGTCTATCACAATGTCATTTATTGTAATTGGTAAAACACGAGGTTTTACTTCTTCTAATTCTTCAATCGATAATATCGCTTCGCCGATTGAATCCCCTTTATTTAATATTTTAGGCTTAGAATCGAAATTAAAATACGGAATAATCGCTTCACGATCTCGATATACTACGTCAACAAAATTAATACAGTTTTTTTCAATTTTCGTAGTTCGGGTAACTTCGGCTTTAATCGGAAATTCATTTGTCACTTGCATGTCTTTAAACGGGAAATCATCTATGTCGCGGAACTCGCACTTGTCTCCGATTCGAACATACGCAAGGTCTGGCAGTTCTGTGAAATTACGCCTGATCATAACCTCAAAATTTTGAACATTGTCTGGAACGACTCTAAGAATAACATTGCGCGGTTTCACTTGATCAACTGTTATAATTCCCGTGATCACTCCCGGCGATTCGACAAAACTCCCACACGCACCAAAACCCTTCAATTCTAATTTTCCGGCCTCGATGAAAAATCCTGAATTGATAGCGACACTGAGTTTAATTGTTGATATGGAACTTCCAGCATTGACAAACGCGTTAAAGGGTTTATCGTTTAAATTAATAGGTTTAATAAATTTTTCGACCGAATTATCCGAACGATTAGAATTTAATACGTTAATATTTTCATTTTATTTTTTAATAAAACGATCATATTTATTGGCCTTATGGCCCAAACGATCACAATTGAAACACCTTACCTGTTTCGTCGGCTATTTACAATTTCTACTAAAATGTCCGCTTTTACAGCCTTCGATGTTTCAGCTGATGTTGCAAATGTCGCCATCTGTTGTCTATTGTTGAAATCAGAACTCTGACACTCTCGACTCGATGATGATGTACCACCAGGAGGTCGACGATTACCATAACGAAACAATTCTCTCCTTTCCTTCTCATCTTTTTCGTACTCTTCAATCGAACGAGACATATGATCGAGATCAAAAAATGATTTTGCACGTATATAATCACTGAGGTTGCGCGAACAAAATCCCTTGCAAATCTGCTTTCTAACCTCGCTGTCATTTAATTCCAAAGATCGACAAAGTTTATACTTTCGATGAAAATATGCTGTCGCTGTTTCACTTGGACCTTGCACACACTGTGTAAGTTCCAGAAGCAGATCTACTTTCGTTCTTTCGTAAACAAAAGTTCCACGGAAAGCAGTTTGTAGACTCAACCAATCAACAATAGTAGTGACTCGTGTTTCGTACCACTCTCGCGACGAACCTACAAGATGAATCCGCGCCGTCTCGAACGCCATTGCATGAGTCCAATTATGCAACTGTATATAGGAATCAAACTTCTCAATCCACAGTTTAGATTTTTCAGGACCTTCCGTACCATTGAAGTTCTCCACGCTACGATGCAAGTCAGGCATAACTTGGAATCTCTGGGGTTGCTGTTGCTGCATGTGCTGTTGAAGCGTCATCACGGTAGCTTGATTCTGTTGCACTATGGGTACCAAAGCTGCCATAAATTGTTGCATGATTAATACGAATAGGATTATCACCGCCCTGGTTCGGATTTTGATTTAATCGATTAACAGCGGCGGCGGCGGCTTGCTGTGCTAATAGCTCTCTTTGAGCAAAATCTTCAAACTCGTTCGCGTCGGCCATCTTGTACTGTACTGGCGTCACGCACTATCACGGATCACTGGTTTATCCCACTTCTGAACTGTTAGTAAGTTTTAATTAAATGAGGATAACGACATTTAATTGAGTAATTGCGTATATTTAAACTTAAACACATATATATTTAACATAACTATGACCCTTTCAAAATTACAAACGGACATCGTCCCAAAACGAAAACGTGCCAATAACACCGGACATCATTTCTGATCGGACGAACTCTCATCGATAAAACCAATACGAGCCAACGCTCCCGACACAACGCCCTCTATTCTGCGTTCACACTGCGCATGCGCACATCCACATAAAAGCTTATTCAAATAATAAAATCGCTAACAGTTGCATCAAAATAAGTGAAATCCTCTCAAACGAAGAATATAATTTTTTATGTATTTATTGATTATTCTTTTCCGAAATTAAAAAATTTTTTTTAAAATACTCACATCTTTTTCAAGCATTTCTAAATCTTTCTCCTTCCAAAGCAAGGTATATTCGCTGTTTAATGTCCACCAGGGTTCATCGAAAGCAAGAAAAATTTTAGCTAAATTTCCGTAACTCATTCCCTATATCAAAATTTGAAAAATTTAACGAATTTTAAATAAAAAAATTTTTTAATTTTGTTTAGATTTTCAAATAAATATTATTGTGGAAAAAATTTTTTTATGTTTCATTTTAATCAATGAACCTCAATAGCTTTTTGTTTTTCCTCTGGCAAAGCGGGCTTGAAAAGAGATTTATGTATTTCTTTTAAAACACCAATGGAAAATGTGACAATGACATAATCTGCCAAATATGTGTCTCCATTCGTCGTTGTCACTTTAATTTTTTCACTTGGATTAGAGTAATCAATTAAAGAAACTTCTGCATTTAATACAGTGTTGCTCATAATTGGTAATTCTTCCTCTGGTTTCGGATATCGTTTCATCATTACATCAAAAAGAGTACTAAAACCCCCTTTTTTCCAATTAATTAAAAAAGCTCCAGGTATATTTTCATATGCTCTGAAATCCGTTGTCGAAATATCTTTCCAGTTCTCTGCGGCATTTATTAACGTTATTACCCTATTGTATGCATTTGTTAGTCCTTTTTTATTCTCCTTCCACTTTTGATGCGCTTCTATAAATTTGTGAAGTCTGTAAAAAATGGGTGATTGAATGATGAGGTATTATGATTACAAAAATGCAAATAATAATCATCAGAAATCTTATTAAACTTTGGTGATAAATACTCTTGTTCATAATATACACCAATAGAAGCATTTTCGTTCCTCTCAATATATTGTTCCAATTTTTTTTCAATATTTTCATGAAATTGAAAGAGAACGTTTAACTCTGATTTGTCTAGAGCATTTCCTGAGGAGTCTATTATTTTTTCATTAGATTGTGATACCCATCCTGATCTTCCTTTTTCCAGTAAACCAAGAGGCCAAGCGAGATCGAATGCAATGTTTCCCCCTTCCCCGAACACCCATTGTCCTCCAATGTCCACTAAATAATCGCCTAATTGAAACAAATTATTTGTAATTAAATAATATTACATATCTATTGTACATTGTTATAATTTTACAATTAACAGGGTTGCCACAAGTCAGGGAAATTAAGGAAAAGTTAAAGAAAATGAAATTGATCAGGAACATCAGGGAAATGTTAGGGAATTTTATCGAAATTACTGGAAAAATAACAAATTTCTAAAATTACTAGGGGAGAGTGGGGCTAAACGGCCATGAATCAGTTTTTTGATTTTAGTAGTGTATTTGATGCTTAGGGAAAGGTCAATTATGCATTTTGAGTCCCTCTAATTATGCGCTTAAATAAGTACGATTATGTAGAATTATGCGACTAAGAAAAAATTTTTTATTTATATTATGAGAAATCAAAGTTTCTACCATAATAGTCCCGACCGCGGGGCTATTATGGTACAAACTTTGTTTTTGTTTATAAAATAAACTACAAATTTTTTGTTTGTTAAGCAGCATTAAAACTTGTAACTGCATAGTCTAGACTTAGATAAATATACATACTAGATGCGGCCAGGCGTTAGTTTAGGCACATGAATCCAGGGCGGCGTTAGTGTTGATCATGTGCCCTTCGTGTGCCTCTTATAATCGGACTACTTCGGCAATCTTCGGTGTATTAATGGCGGAAATATTTAAAAATATTAATAAAGCGATAGTTTCTTATTCAAATTTAGGATTATAATTGTATACAATTTATAAAAAAATTGGTGTTTTTCTTAACTATATATTAAAATAAATTAAAATCTTTTATTTCGTTGTATATTTAAATGTGTGATTTTATTTTTTAAAAAAATTTAGAATTTTATTCCAGACAAATGTTTTTAAACACTTCTCGATCAATAATTTTGAAAAGAAATATTTACAGGAAAACATAGTGTTGAATATTCGAGGTGAGAAATACTTTTTTCTCAGTTCTCAGGCAACATTTTTTAATTTTAAATTTAATTTAAAAAAAAAACAAATTGTATTTATATCTTAAAAAACTGAAAATTTATGTATTTAAAAGTTTATTAATAATTTTTTTTAATAATAATATTAATAATAATTATTATTATATTATTAATGTTTTTTATTATTAATAATATCATTATTACATATTAATAATAATAATTATTATTATTTATAATTAAAAAATTGCAGATAATTAATTTATTTATTACACTGAAAAAAATGTTTAAAAATTAAATGATTTTTGCATTATAGAAATTTTATTATCGTTTGATAAAAAATATTTCTCATTTTGTAAACTTTTTGTATGTTTAAAAAAAACTTTTTTTATTTGAACAATTTTTAGTATTTTACCAAAGAGAAAAAGACAAATAAAATATTACTAGAAATATGACTTCAGATTTTTGTGGTTTTGAAAAATTCAACTTTTTCAGTAGTTAATATTAAAAAAAATATAAGGTATTTTAAGTAGTGATTATCGGTAGTCACTAAGCAAAAATAATTGATTTATAATTTTTTAAATTTAATTTTTAAATATAATATTAAATTCTAATTTTTTAAACCTATATTAAGTTAATTTTGTATATAAAAAATTGAATTTTTTCACTACGATTTTAAAAAAAAATTTTATTTTTAACTTTTT
>JUFY01024153.1:7403-18652 GCA_001855655.1 Leptopilina clavipes | reverse complement strand
ATTATTAATTATGAACTAAATAATAATTATAGACCAATAATTAATTATGGCCTAATTATTAATTATGAATGAATTAAATTGTGACGCTCCATGGTGAAAGGTACCTAACGCGACAACACGTTAGGTACCTTTCACTGTGGAGCGTCACAATATAAAGATAACAAAATATTTCATTTATTTTTTAGTTTATTAAAAAAAAGAACTCAACCTTCATTGTGAATTCATGACCTCGGTAACAATAGAGAAATATTTCAACCAACATACACATTTGATACTGCATAATGACATAAAATTCTATAGATGTCGGTGAAAACTGTAAAACATTGTATGGAAAATTAAAGGAAAAAGTAAATTTCCCTAAAAAAAAACCTTACCAATGTCATTTCATAAATTGAAGTGCAAATGACAATGCTACTCGCACACATTTGGCATACGATTCCAATTTCAAAGAAATTTGTCACATCATTAACGTACCTAAATTAAATTTAGTTTCATAAAACACTAATGAATAATTGCAATCTAATTAAAAATCACAATGTATATTTTTTTATACACTTTTTCTTCAAATACTATTTTTTTCTCAGAATTGGTTAATTTTTAATTAAATATAATTAAGATCAGTAATTATAATTATAATTGTAAGGTTCCACAACTCAGAAGGTGATACTGTCACCTTCGGAGATTCCAGTGTAGTAAAAATAAATCTTAGAAAGTGCGCGCGCAACATTCTGGGAGAGGGGATTCTTTTCGCACTATCCCCACTTCTTACATGCTGCGCGCGCAGATTTCTCGCCAGATTTCTTGCCAAATTGCAAAGAAACAGTGACAAAAAGAAGACTCGCATTAAATAAATAAAATAAATAAATTCATGTTTTATTACAAAAAAAGTTTATCACTATTAAATATTAATTAATTATTACTTATAACGATAATTATTATAATAAAATAAAATTACTTGATTATTTCCTTGTAGTGTTCGACGCAATTCATGATTCGTTTGTTTAATAATCTCTCCAGTGAATCGTTTTCGTTAAAATTTCTCATTAATTTTTCCTTGTGAAAACAATAATAATTTTCAGACGATATTGTCTCTTGAAATATTGAATCAATTGATTCTTTCGTTGGTCCAACTTCTTTAGAATTTAATGTCGATTTGTTATTTTTATCAACCATATTTGTCAATTGTTTTAAATCCATTTTAAGAATTTCTATCTGTCCCATCATCAGTACATAAAAATTTGTTATCATTGTGTCCATCATTGAATTCATGCATGCTGTATTTATCAACAAAAATGCTTGCGAAGAATAGGTGTAACTAAAAATTGGATTCACTGACGTATTGTAGGGATACCATGCAGCGAGTAATAATTCTTTTTTCTAAACATATATTTTTGCATATTGAAAATAATTAAAAAAAGATTTTAAAAGTTTTTTTATTTAAAAAATAAACTCGTGATCTATAAATTATTTTCTAATTCTCTAACAATATTTAAATTTTTCGTTTTAATTTTATTTCATAAAAGTAAATTATTTCACCTGAATATTTTGCACAAGAGGTGTAATGGCCCATATTGTGGCAGTAATCGTACACATTGATATAAATGTAATACTAGTTGTTTTCGCAATATTTTTATAATTTTCCAATACAGAAAATTGTTCCTTTCTTTGTGGTGTTAAAATAGGTGTGCGTAGTTTTTTAAAGAATTCCTTTAATTTATCACCTCGTAAAATAATTAACATTATTTTCGGTAAATATGCCATGCAAGTCAATGTCACGTACGATGAGTCAATTAAATTCTCCAAATTTGAATGAACAACGTACAAATTTATTATTTGCGGAATAAGTACCGAGATGTACAATATTTGCAAACTATAGCCATAAACATTGTAAATGAATCTAAAAAAATAATTTTTGTTTTAAAAATCTTTCCTTTTTTGAAAAAGGATCTTTTTTTAAATAATTTTAAAATTTATCGAAGAAAGAAAAAAAATGGTGAAAATTCTTTTTTTCTATGAACACCTGAGAAAGGGATGTTTGACTGCATAAGGCCAGGCGCCAAATAATGTCAATGTGCAAATACAGAGACGAAATGCGTCCTCCGGTTTATGGTCCTCCATTTCTTGTGTATTTGCCTCTTGTGAATGGCAGTTCTGCCACGAAGGGCCACCTTGTATGCAAGTAATCAAAGGGAATTTTCCATAATTGGCATGCGAAGACATATTCATATATACTTTACTATCTATATCGTAAAATGTTACTAACCCGTGGTGACGTCCCTTTTCATCAAAGACTCTAGTTTCATCGAGCTTCCTCTATAATTTATCCGACGTTTAGTCGACCGGAAAATCTAATTTCGAACCTGTTTCAGCCCCCTTTATCCTTACCGAAACCCATCTATAGTTATTCCCATATAAACTCGTGAAAGCATTATTTTCGCATACATATTTTATTTTCCCATAATACTCAGTTTCGTTCTTGTCTTGACAGAAAAGGAACAAAGATTCCAACTTGAATTTTCGCATTTTTACAGTCACATGGAATTATTATCAATATTTCATCTCATTAAATCTTTTATTGCATATTCAATTTTTACAAGCAAAAAAAAATAAAGAAGGAAGCAAAAACTAGTAGAAGACGACATTTTTCCGAATTATTTAAAAAGTTACTTTTCATCATTCATTTGTTTCAAGAGCACAAAGATAGTATAGGCCATTTTTATAATCTGTGAAAATGGAAAATACTTTCATAATATTTTGACGAAAATAGTGTTCGTACTTAATAAAAATTAAAAAAAAATAATAAATAAAAATAGAGAAACATACTTTGAAAAATGTTTCTATTGACAGGATAAAAAACTTTCCGACTAAAATTCTAATAGGAATGTGTAATGGTGACATAATTATGCAAAGAGATTTTCTAAATTTCATGTTGGGTACGGACATCCATCCACATTCGTAGACAGCATTTTTTAGCTCTGTTGCCTGTTTAATTAATTGCAATTATTGAGGGAAAAAAATGACATTAATATTAATAATAAGATAATAAAGGAGATTAAGAGATTAATCGTTTAATTTACATTTGCAGCCAAAAAATAATCCATGTCCTGTAAACCGTTAGTCTGAGCTTTTTGATATATTTATTTACTCATAAATATATGTAAAAAATTATATTTATATTTATATATCCATAAATATGTGAAATAATTATATTTATATTTATATATTCGTAAATATATGTAAAATACGTATATTTATATTTATATATTCATAAATATATGTAAAATAATTAAATATTTATATTTTTTTTATATTTATTTATGACGGCAATTTTTTTCATAGCAAAATTATATATAAAAGTGGAAATAAATAGTGTAAAATATTTATAAATTAAAAAAATATTTATTATAGGCAAAAAGTTTGATTTTATATAGAGAGTAGTAGAAAATTATATTAATTAATATTAATTAATTAAATTGAAAATAATTGTCATTAATTGAAAATGGTAAATGGCAACATTACAAGAAATAATAAACCTTTACTGTGAAGTCATTGCATCTCCATGTGTATAAAAATATTTCAATCAACATGCAAACTTGATATTGTAAAACAACATAAAATTCTAGTGTCGCAGGTGACTTCTGCAATAAATAAATTACACGCAGGTAATATAAAAGTCTTGAAAGAAAAACATTTCGAAAATGTTTTTGTTTCACAATTTTTTCAAAATCGAACTATCTTTTCCTGTTTAATTTTGCATTTCAAAATAAAAAAGAAAAATTTTTTTCTTGTTAATATTAAAATAATAATATTTATTAACATTAATATTAAATAATAATATTAATTATTAATATTATTATTAATATTAATTATTAATATTAATATTAAGTAGTAATATTAATTATTAATATGAATATTAAAAAGTATTTACAAAATAATTAAAAATTACTAAATCAAGAACTTACTAATGTCATTTCATAAGTTGAAGTACAAATGACAATTGTACTTGCACAAACTTGACTTACGATTCCGACTTCAAAGAAGTTTGTAACATCATGAACATATCTAAAAATTCATTTTCATGAAATCTTTATGATTAAAAAATTATTCTAATTCTAATTATTAATTAGTCTGACTAAATACTGACTTATACTACTGAAATTAAAAATTTGTTAAAAATTGACCATTTTGTCTGTCTAAAGACTGACCTATACTACTGATATTCGAAAAGTTTTTTTTTGAATAAATTAATGGTTTTTTTAATAATTACAAAGAATTATTTTATAGTAAGATGAAGATTTTAAGTATTTAATTATTATGTCTGACTAGAGACTGACTTATACTACTGATATTAAGAATTTTGTCTAAATTCGACTCGTTTGTCTAAAATCTTTGTTTATTAAATAAATAATTAAATGTAATAAAAATAGAAAAGCAAATTAATATATATATATATATACATAAATAATGATAAATAAATAAAATAAAAAAATAAATAAATAAAATAAATATTATTGCCAAGACTTACTTCAATATTTCTTTGTAATGTTCAGTACATTTTTTAACTCGTCTGTTTAAAAGTTCCTCCAAATATTCTTCACCACAATCATTGATTGTATTTTTTTCCAAATAATTATTCGACATATTATCAGAAATCAAATAAGCCGTCGGCTTTTTCGACATTTCTTCTTCTTTTGAAATTAAATTATTTTCGATGAAATTTGAAAATTGTGAATTCCTCGAGTCGATGACATTGACAATATCAGTCAAGTTTTTGAAATCCTGTTTCAAAATTTCCAATTGTCCCATCATAATAACGTAAAAATTTGTTATCATCGTGTCTATCATTGCATTCACTGCTGCCGTTCTGTATAAAAGAAATGCTTGAGAAATGTAGGTAATGGCATAACGAGGATTCTTTGTCGTGTCATAAGGATACCATGCTACGAATAATAATTCATTTTTCTGAAAATACAATTTTCAATTAATTCACTTTTTTGTTATGGTAATTTTTCTAGTAATATTATACAAAATTCGGATTGTTTATATAGTTAAAAAGAAAAAAAAAAAAATAGTAAATTATAAATGTTTGGGACAAAAATTTAGCTCATTGGTAAAAGTACTTTGCTAGCCAGTAGAACCACTTGGTGTTCAATTCCCACCAGGGGTAAATTTTTTTCTCATTTGTTAAAAATTTTATTGATTATTAATATTATGAAAAATTGAGTATATATTCGATAAGGAAACAATTTTCTAGGTCAATTGAATATATTTCAATAAAGAAACAATTTTCTAAGTTAATTTAAAATATTGTTTTTTTCTATTATGCCTTTACCTGACTTCTCTCCACAAATGGAATGATGCACCAAAGCGTTATTGTAAATAAACACATTGACAAAAATATGAAATTACTCGCTTTGGCAATAAATGCATATTTCTTCAGTACAAATAAATGTTTCCTTTCTTTCGGGGCAAATATTGGTTGTCGCAGTCTTTGGAAAAATTCCCTGATTTCTTTGCCCCGGAACATTATTAGAAACAATTTTGGCAAATGTGCAACACAAGTTAACGCCACATAGGAACATGCAATCAAATTTTCCAAATCAGATCGCACAACGTACAAATTGAAAAACAATGGTGGCAAAAGTACCGTGACGTAAAACATGTTAATACCATATCCGTAAATACTGTAAATAAATCTAAAAATTTTGTCCCGTTTAATAAATATTTTCTCATTCTATATGAGCGATTCTATGGGAAATTATTAAAAACATAATTTTTTATAAACAAATTATTTTTTTCTTTTGAATTCGGATCCGATTTTTTTTAAGTTCACTTATAGAATCTATCTGATACTAATAAAATTAAAAATTTATTTAATACTAATAAAAATTTATTTGATATAAAAATTTATTTGATATAATTATTTATTTGATATAAATATTTATTTGATACAAATACTTATTTGATACAAATATTTATTTGATAACAGTCAAGTAATGAATTATTTGAATTAAATAAATTTTCTTTTCAGTGTATAAAAATTTCCTCTTTTTGTCGTTTAGAAGAAAATCGACTAAAATTCTAATAGAAAAAATTTTTTTTTCTCTGTCTTGATTTTTTGTTTCCACCTTAAGAAGGGTTGTTTCACGCCATGAGACCAAGCACCAAATAAAGTGAAAATCCATAAATTCATACGAAAAGCATCTTCCGGTTTGTATACATCCATGGAGAGAATAATTTTTTTTTTGCAATAATTTTCAATTTTTTTATATAGTTTATGAAATTAATTTCACGGATACTTTATTATAAAATGCGTCGAATAATCCAACTTGTGAAATGAATGACATGTGCGGGGACATAGTGGAGAAGAGAAAATGTATATATAAACTATCAATGTGTCGTAAAATATAATAAACAGAAATATGCGAGAGAGACACAACGTTTCTATTCATTGACTCTAGTTTTGTCAGGCTTCCTCTATAATTTATCCGTCGTTTAGACGAATGAAATTCAATTTCAGCACTTTATCATTACCTAAGGGCCATAGTTACTTTACTATATACCCTGAGAGTACAATTTTCATATAAATATTTCATTCGTAAATTCTTGTTCTCGTTTCCAAATCGAATTTTAAGGAATTCTTTTTCTTCCCCCAAACTGAAGAAAATTAGTCGACAAATTATTTTTTCTACTCTCGAAATAAAGGAATAAAAAAATATATATATTTTTTTGCAAAATGAATTTACTATTCGGATAAATTTTTTTCAATTCCGAATATTTTGAAAATACATTAGATAATAAATAATATTATTTAATAAATTATTATATACATGTATATATATATATATATATTCTTTTATTATAATATTTTTTTATGTGTTGAGTTGTTTTAAAAGGATGTAAAACGTGTAAGACATTTTAATAATCTGAAAAAGAAAATTACTTTACTCGAAAGAATTTAATAGTTTCTCATCGTTAAAATTTTACTTTTCCGGTTTAATTTTTTATTTATAGGTACGTTATTAACAAAATAAGAAAATAAAAATAAATGGAAATAAAAAATTACCTTAAGGAAAGTTTTTACGTTATTAACAAAATAAAAAAATAAAATAAAAAAAATAAAAAAAATTACCTTAAAGAAAGTGTCAACTGACAAGATAAAGAACTTTCCGACACATAATGTCATAGGAACTTGCAGGTGTGACATAATAATGCAAAGGGATTTTCTGAATTTTATATTAGGTACTGACATCCATTCACATTCATAAACTGCATCCATTAGTTCTGTTGTCTGTAACAAATAAATCGTATTTATTTGTCAAAAAACAGTTTCCCTAGTTTTTAATTTTTTTTTGAATTATTTTAATAATTAATATTTATTAATAATAAAAATAAATAATAATTCAATAAAAATAAATAATAATTCAATAAAAATAAATAATAAATTAATAAAAACAGTTACCTTTATAGTGATATCATTACCGCGCCAAGTATAAATAAATATTTGATACAACATACACATTTGGTAAAGCAAGTACATATAAAACTCCATTGAATGTGGCGAAATCTGTAAAAAAAACAAAAAAAAACGATATATTAATTTTAACTTAGAATTTACATAATTAAAAAGTGGAGAAAGAATGTGGAAACATTTTTTTAATTTTATTTTTGATTTCCTTGAAAATGACTTACTGACGTTATTTCATACGTTGTCGCACAAATAATGAAGCTACTCACACAGACTTGCATCACAATTCCAATTTGGAAAAAATTTGTCACGTCCTTAACAAATCTAAATATCTCATTCTTTAAATTAACGCTTTATAATAATACGTAAAATTAAATGCTATTATTATTATTACTAATACCTTTCAATTACGAATTATTTTTAACTTACGTGATAATTGCTTGATATCGCAATAAACATTGGATAATTCGATCATTCAATATTTTGTCTAATGCTCTCTGATTGTAAAAAAAAACATCATCCACAGAGCTAGATTTGTTTAGAATTGTTTATATCATCGAATAAGGAAATTTTTTTTTCATAAACAAATATATACGTTCATACAATATGTATAAAAAAATGGGTAAAAACTAACCGATTTTCAGTAAATTTAAATTTTTCAAAAACAAGTGAATTTTTACTGGAAAATTCAATATTTGCATCCATTGGATAATTATCTGTAAAAAAATCATTCAATTCACGAAAATCTTGTTTGAGAATTTCCATTTGTCCCACCATAACGACATAAAAATTTGTGGTCATTATGTCAATCATTGAATTCATTGCTGCTGTCGTTAGTAAAAGAATTGTTTGAGAAATATATGTGTACGCGTAAGCTGGATTCACTGTTGCATTATATGGATACCATGCAGCATAAAGTAAAGTCTTTTCCTAAAAAATACACTTTTGAGAGAAAGTCTTATTTTAAGATAAAACTGAAATCCAATTTTGAAAGTAAGGTACAACTTCTTGTTTGTTATAATTGTTTTGTTTTTAATTTTAATTCAATTTTTGTTATAATACTTTTCTATTATTTCATTTACAATTATATTGAAAAAAAATTAAGACTAGTTTGGGTCTTAATTTCAGAAGCATTATCTTAAATTCGGTAAAAAATTGATCGTAGCAGCAGAAATTAAATTAAATTCTATTTCTTTAATTGTTTCATTCACAATTATATCGAAAAAAAATAAAGACTAATTTGGGTCTTAGAAGCAGTGTCTTAAATTCAGTATCTGCCTTAAAATAAGACTTGCTTGCAACAGTGTACCTTCAACATTTATAATATACTTATTTTGAAAATAGTTGAAAAAAATTTTTTCTTTATATGAATATTTTAATTTAAAAAAAAAGAAAAAAGAAATTAATTTAAAAAGAGGATTTTTATTTTAATATCAAATACCTCTTTGTTTTCGACCAAGGGAAATATGATCCATATAACACAAGTGCCAAGTGACAATGAAAGAAATGTATAGGCACTCGCTCGTCCCGTATTTGCCGATTCTTTCAATACATTTAAATGTTCCATTCGTCTTGGTGCAAAAATTGGATCGTGCAATCTTTGAAAAAATCCTTCAATTTTCTTCCGTCGAAATAAAAATACAACAAGTTTCGATGCATATCCAACACAAGTTAATGTAAAGAAGGAACTATCGACAAGTTCTTTCATGTCGCCTCGCATAAAATACATGCTCATGAATTGCGCCGGTAAAAGTCCTCCAATATAATAAAAATGAATCGCAAAGCCGTAAATTTTGTAAATAAATCTTGAAAAATGACAAAGAAACATCAATCGAATGCATTCGATTTAAATAATATTTTCTACATTTTCCATTTTCAGTAAATTTAATTTTAATAAAATTATTTTTAAAAACATTTTCATATTTATTTTTATATTTTATTTTTTATACAATATAAAATATAAAAAAAATATAATTTGTTTTTTGTATAAAGATTGGTAAAAAATATTTTCCTTTTTTCTCTTTTCTTTTTTTTGGAGATTTAATTTTAATGATATCTATTTCTTGCAGGTATGAAATTCCATATAGAAAAATTGTTCCAATTGGATCGAATTTATTATATATCTTATTAAAAATAAGAAAAGATGAAAAATTAAATTTCTGTTTATGAAAATGCAAGACCTTAAAATCGGATTTTGTATTGAAGAAGGCCAAGCGCCGAACAATTTAAAGGTTCGAAGATTTATCGCAAATGTGTCTTCTGGTCTATAGAGTTCCATTTCTTGGAAGGAAATTTTCTTCTTCTCAAAAAGTATGTATCACCTTTTGTCTAAGGTAATTCGAGGTAAAATGATTGGCATGTTAGTCGATATAATGTATGAAGGTGAATCCATAAATTGCTGCAGTATCGCGAAATAATACGTACTTGAAAGAAACGCCCCCTTCTAGTTCTCAAATCGAATTTTCTGAAATTGACTCTATAATTTAACAGTTCTCGAATCAATTGTAAAACGTTGTTTTGTAATATTGTTCTATTATTGTCAACTGTAGTTATGTTATACTAATGCTAAATTCACTCGACAACTGTTTTGATAAATTTTTTTTTCAATTCAGTGAAACAATTAAAAATTAAAATATTAAAAAAAAGAAGAAAAAAAGAAAAAAGAAACTTTTAAAAAAGCAGAATTAAAATATTAAATTCTGCATTAATTTTATGACTTATTTTTTTCTTCGGCTGCTTTTCAAAATGACGTAATTTTTCAATATAGATGTAAAAATGAAGATTAATTATGGAAATATACTCGGAAAATTAAAATTGTTTATTATCATCCAAATTGTATTGTAAAACATGTAACAAAAAATTTTTAATTAATTCATCTTGTGATCAGTGATTCATAATTACAAGGTAAAATTAATTAATGAGTGCAAATAATTAATTTATAATAATTTATTATAAAGATAATTATTCAGGAAAATTAGAAGAATTGAAGACTGCAAAGCATTAAGTACCAATTTCTTTTTTTTTCGTCACTTAATAAATAATATTGAAGAAAAAAAAATTGATTACTCAAATATTGAGGAAGCAGGAATGTTTTAGCATTCTCTTGCTAATTATAAAATGTAAAAATAATACATTAAATTATTGTAGGATTATATATAATACATTAATTTTAGTTTACTTATAGCGAAATGTTACAAAATTGTTATTACTTTTGCAATTATTAATAATCTATATTCTACTTTTGCTCCATTAATTCCTTCTTGGCGTTAACTTGTTTCAGAAGAACGTAAAATGTATAGGCCAATTTTATAATCTGATAAATAAGAATGTTATTGTTTTTCCCATTAAAAAAAAAAAATTACAAAAAAATTATTTGTCATAAATACAAAAAAAAAAATACAATAAATACTAGAAAGACTAACTCACTTTGAAGTAAGTGTCGACCGATAATAAAAAAAATTTACCAACTCGTAATGTTACTGGAACTTGTAATTGTGACATAATAATGCAAAGGGATTTTCTAAATTTCACATTTGGTACGGATGTCCATCCACATTCATATATTGCATCTCTCAATTCCGCAGTCTGCAAAACAAAAAAACAATTTTTTAATTTATTTATAATTTTTTTTAATTTATACTACTGAAATACAAAATTTTCGGGTTTGTCTGACTAAAGACTGACTTATACTACTGAAATACAAAAGTGACCGTTTTGCCTGACTAAAGATTGATTTATACTACTGAAATACAAAATTGATCCTTTTGTTTGACTAAAGACT
>JUFY01024131.1:0-32610 GCA_001855655.1 Leptopilina clavipes | reverse complement strand
AAATAAATAAATAATAAATATATAATAAATAAATAAAATATTAAAAAAAAATTTTTTTTGTCGAAATGAAAAGTGTGTTGATTTATTATTATTGTAAAGATTGTATGTTTTTTTCGAAAGCTTACAGCTAATTTTTTAAGCAACATTGAAGAAGAAAAGGACTCGCACGAATTGTAAACGCGTATGTTGCTTCGATTTTGTGTATCTAATTGTATTTTTTACCTGTCGCTTTTGGTTCCTGTTTTTTCAAATTTTTTTTTCTTTTTCTAAATAGGTTAAAAAAATAAATATACCTAGGTTTTTTTTTATATTTCCATTTTACTCCCGATTTTCATTTGGGAGTAAAAATTGAAGAAAAAAGAAAAGTAAAAAACAGTCGTTTGTTAATTTTTAGAAATGATTTTTTCTACTGGAAACTAGTCGAATACAAAAACTTATACATATGAGAAAAATTCATTTTTATGAAAAATAAATTTGAAAAAATAAAAATTAACTTGCCTTAAAAATTAAAGAGAAAAAAAAAAGAAAAGCAGGAATCGTGGGCGACATAATAATCGAAATCAAGAAAAATAAACGTTCTATGGAAACGAATATACCTTAGTAATTATTTTGTCTTCTTATAATTCATTTCGCACATATTGTCGCCGCTTTTTATTATTGTACTAACATCGTTCAGAGATCCTTGCGAATATCCATCAATCGCCATTATAAAAATTGTCCACTTAAAAAAAAAAAAAAATTGGGCTGTAGGTGAAGGGTTTAGTTGAAAAAATCAATCACGCATGTTGCATGAATTTCTTTCCATTTTTTGCATGTTTCACGACTTCATTAGCATCTTGTTTGTCTGTATGAATTAATTTATAAGTTTCTTCTAAAGCATACAGCTTATCATTACCATTTTTTTTACTCTCATACCTTTTTCAGGAACAACATTTTTCTCTTTCGATAAATAGAAAACTTTCTTTTTTTAAATAAAAAAAGGAATTTTTAAAATAAATAAAAAGAGGGATTTTTTTATTTTTGTAAAAAAAAGTACAATTTATTTTTTTGGTCAAAAGTAAAATTTATTTTTTGGTAAAAAGTAAAATTTAATTAATTTTTTTTTAATATATTATTCACAGTAAAAAATCCAATTGGAAGATTTTAATTATTAATATTGAAATTGATATTAAAATAAAGTATTATAATTTATTTGGTAAATTAATTTTTCCATTAGAAAATATAATTTTTTTTAATTTAATAATTTTAAATATAGAAATAGAAATTAAATTAAATTAAATTAAAAATAGAAATTGATTGTCTATCATTTATTGATTAAATGTATATAGTTGACTACATACTTAATTCTCTCTTTCGTGTTTGTGCTCCTTATCCCTCTCACCTTTCAAAGTGAAAGATACGGCAGGTGTCGCTCTAGGAAAAATTTGTTTCGTATTTACGTTATCATCTCTTAAAAGAAAATTCTTATCTTTTATAAATTACTATTTAATAATTGTCAATTTATAAACTAAACGTATTTATTTTAATTCCTCATTATTAAATTGAATTTTGTAATAAATTTTCAATGACTATTTCATTTTCTATTAGTGTCTTTAAACGTTCCATATGTTTGACATTTGTGGATTAATTTTGAAAGGTTTGAGGTGATTTCTTCCAATTTTTTTGTTTAAATATTTTACTTTTTCTTTATTGAAATAGATTTTTAATATTTCAGTTGTTTTTGTCTTAATTTTTCAATTTTTTCGTATTATTTTTGAATTTCTTACTCTGATGGTAATTTTTCCATCTTCCGGTTTTCAAATACTTTTTCAAATTTAAATAATTTCTGCTAAAATTTCCGTTTGGGTAATATTTTACTAAAGCTTATTTTATTATTATTCAATTTACGATTTAATTAATTTGGTATAATTTGTGCTTGATTACCATTAATTGTGTTTTAATGTTATTTCTTTCGAATTAAAATGATTTGTCCTTTTTTTTTTTGCTAATTATTGTGAAAAAGAAAATTATTAAATTAGTTGTTTTTTTTACAGGAGAAGCACTCGTCGAGTCATCACAAGAGTTCACATAAGTTATCACAACAGTCGTCGTAGTGGAAATCCTAGATAGGTTAATAGAAAAAAAAATTATCAATTAATTCTCAATTTGAGAATGATTTGAAAAAACAAAGAAAAAAAAATTATACACACACACACATTGTACAAAGAAAACTCGCCGTTAACTTATGCCCGAGACAAAAAGCAAAAAGATATGTCGTAATTAAGACACTTTTTTTTGTCTCTTAGAAAATATTTCCTTTCCTAATCTCTCACAAGCTCCGACTTAAAACGTTGCGCGTAAATATCGTAAAAAAATGACAGCACTTGATTTTCGTAATTTTTTTTTTTGTTCTTGATTAAAAATTTTTGCATTGACTACAATTTTTTAATATTGTTCTCTTTTTTTCTCTCTTTTTTTTGTGAAAAAAAAGAAAATTCTCGAAAAATGTTATTGTCATTTTTTTCGACTTTGCTATCTTTCTTTTTTAATGATTCTGTTCTCATTTTTCCAAGTTATTGGGACTGAATCTAAAGAAGTAAGACAGTAAATCGGCGGATATACGTTAATCTAAATGTTAACGTAACTTAAATTAAGCGTTGTATTCTCTCGGATAGATTGTAAATCCATGAGAAAAAAAATAGAAAAAAAAGAAAAAAAAATTGTTGGAAGCGAGAAAAAGGGTGTAACATAAAACTCAGGTCAAAGTAGATATAATTATTGTACGCGATGAGGGAAATTCTCTCTGATTCTTACATTTGTCAATGTCTCCTTCTCTCTTTGCGATTCTGCTATTTTTTTTTTCTTTTTTTTTTTATTATTTTTAACTTTTAGAGCATACAACTGTACTTTTTTTAAAGGCCAAGTATGTATCAATAGATTAGAAAACAAATGAAGAAAAATCAAATTTGCAAATTTGTGCAATTTTGAAATAAATCTTCAAACCTGGCATTTTTCGTTCAATCTCAAATTGATAACGAAAAATATCAACAAAAATAAAAATTATGCTTAAAAATAATATTATGTGATCTTATAATATTTAAATATATTATTAAAAAGAAATATTTAAATATTTAACATAAAAATAAAGATATAAATTTAAATATTTTCAAAATTATTTCAAAAATCTAGAAAAGATTTTAAATTAAAAGTGCGCTTGAACGGAAAATTAACTGGGTTTTCTACAAACTGGACTCGTTTTTTTCTCTCGAATGCTAATCTATTGAAAAAAAAGTTCTGAAATTGAATTTTTTTTTGTGCAAGAGAAAAATTCGAGTCTTTCTTTGTTTTTCAAGACTGACTAGAATTATTATACCTTTATAATTGCAGACCGTCGCTGAATTTCTCTTTTTTTCACATTGAGATAAGGCGAGAGAGAAAGAGAGAGAGAGAGAGAAAAGAAAAAATTTTTTGAAAATGCATTTATTGTGGAAATTTTTTCAAAAACATGCGGTGTGTTAAAATTTTAAGAATCATGTAATAGAGAGAATTTCACTCGAGATTTTTCCTCGTCGACACAAAAAGTACGAGCGTTTTCTTTCGTAGAAACGAAAATAGGGCAAAATGAGAAAAAAAAATGTAATAAGAATAATTCGGAAGGGGAATGTTAATTTAAGTTCCCTTATCCGAGAGATATTTATTAATCGACGTTTCACTTTGTAAAATAGTCCCTCCCTTATTATTATTATATTATTATAATTATTATTAATATTTTTTTTATTATTAATACTATTAATATTAATATTATTATAATTATTATTATTATTAATATTATTAATATTATTATTAATGATAATATTATTATTCTTATTGCAGATCGTCATTGTTCCGCGATTAGTCGAATTATACTATCGCTAATTTAGTATAATAACGATAATATCAATGAAAACATTATTCTCAGACTGTAAATAAAATTATTTTGTATGCCAAAATAAACCAAATGGATGACTACGACACGATGTGACACGTACACGTGAGGATTAAACGAGAAATACATAGAAAAATATTGTAATTATTAATTAATTAATTATTATTATTATTATTATTATTATTATTATTATCAATTGTGTAGACACGCGCGCATTTCACATTCGTGTTAAATTTACACTTTTGAAACTTGAACCGATTTTAGAGAATCCACGAGGACGAGAGATGGAGAAAGAAAGAAAGAGAGAGAGATTCTTGAAATTTTAAATATGATTATAATATTTTATATGCACATTTAAATATTGTCAGGACATTTTTATTATTCTTTTTAAAATCATTGTTGTTTTTTTTAAATTAAAAAAACCATGTTGATAAATTCTCAGCTATATGTAAAAAGAAAATCTTATTTCTCGATAGGAAATATCACGTGAAACATTGTTTTCAATGAAAATTTTCATTTCAGATGAAAAACAATTTTAAATAAAAAAAGAAAGAAAAACTTTTATTTTTGCCTCAAATGCAAAAAAAATTTAGAAAACAAAAATCCTATTTTAAATAATATGAAAATTTGTTACAAAGGAAAAGATTATAGGATTTTGAATTTCTATATATTCAAATTAAAAATTATTGTTTACATTTTTGAAATGAAAATTTTTATTGAATTTATTTGTAATTAGTTGTACTTATTGTAAAATTGATTTGGAAGATCCTTAGCCACTTAATGACACTTCTCTTATCGAGATATTTTAATTTTTTTTTAAATGTGGCAAAAAAAAATTAAAATTAAGGGAAGACTAAATGTTTCTATGTTTTTTGTGGATGTATTAAAAAAAAAAAAAAGTAGAAAATAGGAATCACGATTTGTTTTGTAAATCGATTTTGGTGCAATGGTTGTGAAGACTTATGAATTTTTTGTGTGCGTCTGAGATTTAGAAATTAAATAAAGAACCAAAAAAAAAGAATTAAAAATGAAAAGGAAAAAAAAATCTAATTATTAAACATGTATTTTAACAATATTTTTATTCTTTTAAAACTTGCGGCTAAGAATCTTTTCAAACAAAAAAAAAGAAAAAATATATTGCTCATAGTGAAGCAGATTTAAAATTTTCGTAAATATATAAAATAAATATATATTTAAAAGAAAGGTCAGTATTTGATAAAGATTTAAAAAAGAATGAAGTCCATTTTTTTAACTTTATCAAAGAAAAATCTTTTATTAATTCAATAAAAGATTGGCCATTGTCTGCAGCTATTTGATTAGTTTTCATGTAATTAAAAATCCTCATTAAGTTATTATCATTGTTAGTTCATGAAAAAAAGTGTATTTAAAATATATTTACGAACATAACGTAATAATTGTACGTTAACAAAAAAAAAACACAAAAAACAAAAAAAAAAGATAAAAATTGTTTGGTGATTTTATTTTTTCGATTCTCTTTTTATCAGTAATATTGTTTTGTAAAAAAAAATTGTATAAAATCTGAAGAAAGAGATTTGAAAAAGTAAAAGTTTGTTTTTTAAACTTAAGTCGCTACGTTAAGACAGTATATTTTTTTTTGTTTTTTTTTTTTTGTTCTTAACATTATTGTTTCCTTGTCACGAAACTTAAGTATTTTTGACATGAGAAGATCGTCTTTACCTATACACATACACACATACAAACACACCCCTCGTTGGATTTTCATCAAACGACTCAAGAATTATAAAAACTTGAAAGTTTTTTCGTTCTCTCATGTTACTAACGTCTATTTGTGCCGTTATGTACCTGTAAATATCAATAAAACGACGATATACTCAAGCGAAAAAAAAATGTCTCTTTACTGTGTATTAAAAAAAAAAAAAACGTTTTACACATTCATCCAAAAAAACTTTTTCAAAATAGTAAATTTGTTAAATGTTGCTAAAAAAAACAAAATTTTGTTTTTTTTGCATTATATTTTCCGCGTCACAAAAATTTTGTCATTGTAATATTGCCAACAATTTTTTAATTTAACACGACTATTGTTTAATAACCAATTATTATAAATTGTTCGATACGTATAAATTGTAAAATGAAGTTAAATTATTATCTATTTGTATATATTATTTTTATAAAAATTGTAATAATAAAATTATTTTGCACATTATTTTTACAACCGAAATATCAATATTGTGTTTACTTTTGTTTATATTTTTGTACTGTTGATATTTTAATTTGCTTTTTATTGGTAATTTTTTTAATTTGTTTCTTTTTAAACAAACAAATTTGGAGGGAAATTTAATTTTAATCGATTAGCAATTCGATAGTCTCGAATATCGTGTTGCGGCTGCGCGCTGTGCTGCACTTTGAGGTTATGAATCAATGTTTTGTTTCGTTATTTTAGTGCAAAAAATATAACAATTATAACTTTTTTGTATTTTAGTTAATGTTTAGAGTGTTTATAAATGTTGTTGATCATTTAACTGATGTGTTACAGTAAATTGAAGAATTTAGAAATGGACAATCAAAATACTCCGAAAATACAGGTTAATATAAAATTTCATTAATTCAATTTTATAATTAGTTGAGATTTTATTTAAGCTTATAAATTTTACATAAAGTAATAGTTAAGTAACGCAGATTTGAATATATATTCCTTCTCAAACATGTAAATATATATATCTTAAATAAAATTAAGAGGTGCTTGAAATTTTAAGGTTATGTTTACTTTTTCATAATTGTTTTGCACGTGTCCATCAGATCACTCACGTGGACACGGAAAAGATAATATTTATTTTCAAATATTTCTCAAATGAAATGTTGTAATTTAATAATGAAAAATATGATTTTAACGTAATATAAGTTTTTCTAAATATTGATTTTATATGTGTTTCCAGATTTCGTGAACTTATTTACATTTAAGATTATAACAAATATTGTTGAATATAGAAAAAAATTAATTAATAATGGACGTAGATTTAGAAAAACCAGAAAATTTAGAAGGAGAGTGTAATGAAAGTATTCCGGAATTTGCAAATAATGATATTGATAGTATGAAGAACTCAGATGAAAATGATTCTGAATTTAAAAAATCTCTTGAATCAACAAACCAAGAGAACCAAGATAATAAAATTCATACTCCTCTAAATAGCAATTTATTGCCGAAGATGGACGAAAAGAACCTAAATGAAGGTAATTTTGAAGGTTTTCAATTATTTAAATCCTATTTATTCAATTCTTAAGCGATCTACATAAATATATTAATTGATTATCAAATATTTACAGGTATTTGTCAAAAAACAACAGCTTTAAGTGCCATAGCAATGGATTATTATTCCTCAGATTCCGAAATTGATGAAGTCAACGAATCTGAAAATTCACAAATGGAAATAATTAACAATGAAACTCAAGAAGTGAAAATAATCACTAATAAAAAATCACCAATGGAAATAATCAGCAATAAAACACAAGAAGTGGAAATAATTACTAATAAAGAATCAGAAAAGGAAATAGTATTACCTGAAATTGAAATAATCAGTCACAAAGAAGCAGAAGTGTCAATAATTGACAAGGAAATATCCGAAATTGAAATAAGCGGAGAAAAATCAGAAGTGGAAATTTTGAAGGAATATCGATCACATAATGAAATTACTTGTAGCAGTGATGAAGTTGATAGTGAAGAAGACTCAAGTAGTAGCGATTCAGAAAGTAGTAGCGATAGCGAGAGTTTATCTGATAATAGTGTGAAAAGTGTGAATGAAACCAAAAAAACAGTGAGGTAAATATAAATTATTCGTAAATAAAATTTATAAACTCTCTAACTTAATATTTTCCATACTTCTTACACTTTAAGAATGAATATTTTTACAGCGAAAAGACCAAACAGCAAGTTAGAAAACAAAGTAAAGGAGAATTTGATGATCTTCCACCGATTGAAGATCTAAACATTAATGTACCTGAAGTGCTTTGCGATCCACTCGGAGAGGTAAATATTTATCTATATATAATTATTTTTTACCAATTTATTATTTATTTACTCATAATAATTTAATTTTAATATTTAAATATTTCTGATAAATTTGTTTTAGGTTCGTTTTTATTTTTTGTATTAAAATTATATTGTTTTACTAAATTATTAATATTGGTATTTTACAGGTAGCGTGGATCGTTGATCAAATGGTTGTAGTTCGTCCAAAGCCAGGTAAACCAACTTTGAATTTAGAATCAATTCTTTTCATAGAACGAGGTCGTCGAGTTTTGGGTCGAGTATTTGATGTCTTTGGTCAAGTATCAGATCCCCATTATTGCGTTCGTTTCAATAACTCGAAACATATACAAGAAAATAATATAAAAGTTGGTATGAATGTCTACTTTTGTCCCAATACGGAATACACTACCGTTGTTTTCTTACATGAACTCACCAAGTATGTAAAAGTCTACGTATATTATAATATAATTTTATTATTTAATTTTCTTTCCATATTAAATTCTAAATTCTAGAATTTTTAATATTCTAAATTATAGAAAATCAAATTTTGGAAAAAAAATTAAGAATTATTTTATTGTAGGATGAAAGCTTGTGATCCAACGGACGATGATGAGCCGCCTCAATTCTCCGATGACGAGGAGGAGCAGGCGTACTATCAAAATCTGAGGAAGCAACAAAAAAACGAGAAAGCTGCCTCGGAAAGTGGAATACCAACGAAAAAGAAACGACTGGGACAAAAAACTTCAAGTGGGAAAAAAAATTCAACTGATTGGAAATCACACCATCCTTGGAATACGAAAAAAAATTTACAAACTTCTACTCGTGCACAACAATTTTCAAGTCCTCAGGAATCTTACTCGCAAAATTGGTATGGATCCGTGCCGTATCAACAAAATCCTTGGCCCTCGTATCCGGTGTTTCCGAATCCTTCATGGTCGATGTATTATCCTTCTCCAAATTACAGAGGTAAGAACAAATTTTAATATAATTTTTCAAAATAAGAAAATCTAATATAAAAAATATATTCAGGTTTTAGACCTCAAATGGGATTTCCACCTTCCTTTCAACATTCACCACGATTTTCGAATTCCATGTCATGGAACGCGAGGAATCAGACACCATCTTCACAAAATATTCAATCAGAAGTTGAACCAACAGTTGCAAGTGCAATTGCTTTAAGTCCACCGCCACCTCCACCTTTCCCTCCGCCGAATCCTTCTCCACCAGAAATGTAAGAAAAAAATTTTTTTGTTTTCATTTTTATATTTTTTCCTCGAGTTATATAAAATTTTTGCATTTCTCTATATATGAAAATAATTTTCCCCCTTGTATATACACATTAACATTTAGGTTTCTTTTTTGAACATAAACTAAAAATTAGTTAAAATACTTCTGCATTATTCTTGAAAAAACGAATGACTTTTATATTCACACATTTTTGGTTCATCCAACTTCTTTTTGGCAATTTCAATGTCGTTTTGTATTTCACTTATTAAGTTATCTGCAAAAAAGAAGAAAATTTATACGAAATATCAATTATTAAAAAAAAAAAATGAAATATATATCGAGTATATGTATATAAAATAGACTTGCAATATATTAATTATTGATATCAATTAACGTAACTAGAAAATATAAAAGTATTTTAAAAAATATATAGATTCGAAATGTAGTTATATGAATAAATATTTTTTTCTTACCAACTGATGAGAAATCTTTCTCTGGTCTTATATAACCCGTGATAATAATTTTAAGACTCTTGCCATAAAAATCATTTGAAAAATCATGAATCAAATGAATTTCCTAGAAAAAATTAATTCTTTTTAATTCTAAAGTAAAGAACAATGTTTAGTATTTTATTTTTCAATATTATTTATTTTCTAAACGAAATACCTAGAAGTGAATATTTTTAATTAAAAAAATTAAAGAATTTATTTTTTTATTTTTATGAATAAAATTATTATTTTATGAAAAGAAATACAGTTTTTTTAAACCGTAAATAAATCGTACCATGGATTTTTTTTCATTTTTGTAAAAAGGATTCCAGCCTATACTCATAACCATTTTGTAAATTGAATTTTCCAATGATGCCCATCCATAATAAATTCCAGTTCCAAATTCTTTGGGTAATGCATCAACAACATCTTCTGGAAGATTTGCTAAATTATAAAAAAAAAGATTCAAATTAAAACACATTGTTTAAATTAAAGTAAAAAGGAAAGAAAAACAATTTTTTCGGTAAAATAAATACATATTTTTATACTAAAGATATATAAAAAAAAATTTGAAAATTTTGATAAGAAATTTGAAATTATGTAAAAGATATTTGAATAAATTTATTATCATGTTATTAAATTACCTGTTGGAATTCCTAGAGATTTAGATCCTCTTCCAAAACCTTGAACAACCTTTCCAGTTGTACAATATGGTAAAAATTTACTAAACATTGTTCTTTAATTTAACTAAACGTTTTAAAGTCAAGAATGCATTAAATACTGATAATTCCAACAATTTAGAACAATAATGATAAGGTGGAATCATTTAAACTGTTCATTATTGTATTGATAATCTATCTCCTTAATCTTTGGTATACTCAGCATAACGTACGTCATTTAATTATTATTGTTTTCTAGGGACTTTAACAATATAATACAAAAAAAAAAAAACTATTTCTGAACCACGTGAAATTATCATCGATCATCTATCAGGTTAGAATAGGTTAACTAACCTTCTTTTAGAGTAAAATACAATTCTTCGTTTTTGTACTAGTTAGTAGTATTTAAAAATTGACAATATTTATCCAATTAATTAATATTGTCCACAAAAAACTCTAAAACTTAAATAAAATTATTTATTTTATTACAAAATTTTTTTTTATTTAAAAAAATAGCGCGTAATTATAAACCAATCGGGAGACATTTCTTGCACGTGCGCAGTTAAAACATCCCACCCGTCAAAATTGTTAAAATAGTTATACTCGTGAATAATGATTTGGTGTTTGGTTGTTTTAAACTATTTTTGATTATTGTGGATTATAGAAGCCGGAGGCGCCAAAAGAAACGTTTCGCAGATGTTCATTCGTGATACGTCATTGACCTTGCGAAATTATTGCAGGGTTATCACAAGTGGCAAAATCATGCACTAAATGGTATACATATACTGACAGTGCTCTTTTTTTATAAATTTATTAATAGTTTTCGAAATTTTTAATTATCTCATTAGTGACGTTTTGTTAATTTACGTTTTCACGTCATTTGCTTCATTTCTATCGTGTTTTATTGATTCATTAAAGTTTAAACGTCAAAAGAAATTCTAACCTATAATTCACAGCAGTGCGCGAATGTGTTTTTTGAATAACAAAATGTACATATATTTTTATTATTCTTTTAATCATTCGTATTAAATGATAACTTTTAATTATTTAAAGTTTTTTTCAATTATTTATATTGAAAAATTTTTAAACCTTCTCAAGTGATTTAATGATTATTAATATTAATAATTGGTTTTTTTTTTAAATGGCATTTCATTTTTTTAATTATGCATACTTTCTTTTTTATTATATATATACATATATATCTGTATCATTTGTGACTTCTTTTTTTTATAATCGTCTTCTCTATTTGTTTATTGTCAATATATTTGTCAGAATAATTAATAGTTATTTTTATTTTACTTGTAGATGGAATTTAATTATTCTTCTTTGATCGGAGAAAGATGAATTGTTTTTATTGCGACGAGTGACTTAATGGCTGAAATGCGTTACACATCTATGTCCCGTGATCTTTCAAACGATTCTGTTTCCACTGTACGAATTGCCGAAGTGAGTATTTACCCTTTTTTCATTTTATCGTAAGTTATTAAAAAAAAAAACAAAACAAAAAAAAATAGAATAGAATAGTTAAGAAATCTATTGACAGTTCAAAGAAACCTTAATTAACGCTAATCATCTTTCATCATGTAGTTAATTTTCGAACAGTTATATCTCTTTATTTTTATTTTGATACCCTAGTTTATGTCACATGTTGTAATTATTGTTAAAAAGGAAGCACTTGTTCAATTATTTGTAAATTCGTTTAATTTTTATCAGCGTTAATGTGACTTTTTGTTTTAAATTTACAGAAGTAAAATTTAATCGATAAATATGAATTTAATAAATATTTTTTTGTTATACAGTATGGAAACTTGAATTACCCGGATAAATACTTTACTCATGAGACACATTCTTTAAATGGTCCATTATTACCGAATAATGTAAATAATGTCGATAGAGTTTTTAAAGAGCGTAAAGATCATCGCGACAAGTTCAAGGCTTACAGGAAATACTCAGAGTTAACGCCTCTTACTGCTCAAAACGGCTACGATAATTTTGGGTACTAACTTTAATTTTACATAATTATATATAATTTTTATAATATAGAATTACGAAATTTTTCATACAAATTTTTGTTCACTTTAGCAATTCGGTGAGTAGCAAGTCAAATTCGTTACCAGGAAGATGTAACAGTAATTCAGCCTCGATTAAAAATTTAGTCGCCCTAAATGTTCAACCAGAAGACTTGGCCTCTCAATTAACTCTATTAGATCTAAGTATTTTTAAATCCATTAGGCCAGAAGAATTGTCGAGTTGCTCTTGGAATAAAAAGAATAAATTAATAGTCGCCCCAAATGTCGTCTCATTTACTAGAAGATTTAATCATGTTAGTATGTCATATTTCAATTATATTTTCATTTTATTCTAATACAACACAACTTTCTAGCAATTATTTTTAATTACTATTTTATTATTTTATGAAATAACTTGTCTTTATTTTAATTATTATTATTCTTTATAGAAAAATAATAAGGCAATTAAATTAACTTAATAATTTTCAGGTGAGTTTTTGGACTGTCCAAGAAATATTAAATGCCCCAACGGCAAAGCAAAGAGCTGAGATATTAGCTCACTTTATTCGAGTTGCGAAACGGCTTTATGAGTTAAATAATCTGCATTCCTTATTTGCGATAACATCTGCTTTACAAAGTGCTTCAATATACAGGTATTTATATCAATTCGAAGACGTTTTCTTATCTCTTGTTGGAAAATTGATTTTTTTACCAAACAAAATTTATTTATTTTTTTTCGTATTTATATAATTATAGATTGAACAAAACATGGGCGTGTATTTCAAAGAAAGATAAAGCGAATTTTGAAAAATTGGCCGAAGTATTTAGTGACAAAAATAACTGGATGAATTTACGAGTTCATATGGATTCAATAAAATTGCCATGTATTCCTTATTTGGGTTTATTTCTCACGGATCTTGTTTATATCGACATGGCTCATCCAACTTTAAGGGTATTTATTTTTTCGTAATACAAAATAATTTTTGAATAAATAAATATTGTGTAAATTTTATTTATTTATATTTATTGAAGCATTTGAGTTAAATTTTTAGTTAGTAAATTATAAAAATTGTTTTCAATTTAATTTTACAGTCTGTTCAATTTAGAAAAGGATTTATTTTTAATACCCTTTTTTTCAAGGAAAGTCAAATAAACATTTTTATTTTTTCAGAGTGGAGATAACTGTCAAAGAATATTAAAATTCGATGCAGTTTTAACGCGAGTTGCTATATTTCAAGCGAGTGAATATCCAGGAATAATTCCCCTCCCTGACGTTCAACAGTATGTGAATAGTGTTCGTTATATCGAGGAATTACAGAAATTTTTAGAAGATGATCATTTTAAGTAAGTCATTGATTAATTTACTTTTTATTCATTATTTATTAAATAGTTAGAAAAAAAAATTTTCTTTGTCATTTACTTTGACATTTTTTTTGACATTTTTTTAAAAATCAATTTTTCTTAATTTTTAATTTACTTCTGTAAAATTTTCTTTCTTTTACTTCTAAATTATATTGTGTTAAAGTTATAATAAAGAATTTTCTGTCAATTACTATAGAAAAATGTATTTATTTGAAATTTATTCGCTATTTTCAGATTATCAATGAAGCTTGAACCAAATTCTCCAGTTCCATCATCAAGTAGCAGTAAAGAATCCGTGGGAGATGTAACAGGAGTTGCAGCTCTTTCCTTATCACCAGCAAGAGGCTGCGCTGGATCACTTCGATTGCATGCCGCTTCTGCCGCGACAAAATTTGTACCTGGTCATCGAAAATGTAGAAGTCTCGGCACAAAGTAAGTTTTTAATAAGGTTTTTTTTTTAAATATAATATATTTCATGTCACATTTATCCGTACAGTTTATTATTATTCTGCGAAAAGTTTTTTACTTTTTTCTTTACATCTTGATAAATGTTTAAAATTATCCATGGAAGTAATTTGAAATATGAGAAAAAAAACATTAGTGATGTAATTAAAAAAGAATTTTTTTGGTATTTTTATTTTGACGCTTAAAAATTATTATCGTTTCGTGTAAAATGATTCGAAAAAATTTTAAAAATGTAAAATTTCTTTTTTTTTGGAAGAAAATAAATTTTTTTATTATCATGAACTATTGTTTGTGAAATTGTTAGATTTCGTAGTACGAGTCTACCTCGCAACTTCCATAAACACGGAGGGAAATATGGATCAAACTTGACATCTTCTGGGTGAGTCCCAGATTCGAGAATAGGACTCTCTTATGTGAAATAAAAAATAGATGCTTGAAGAATAGCATCATGTGAACGTAGAACCGTTTGCATGTGATTAATTTAATTTTTTCTTTTCAGTCAAATATTCATTTACAAATATTTGGAAGCAGTGAAAATAATTTTACTGTCGCATGATCAGAAGCAGAGATGATTGTCTTTTTTTTCTATTCATTAAATTTTATTCTATTATAGTAGACTTAATTTTTTTTGCATTAAATTATTTCTTTTTTCAATATTAAATTATTAAAGGTAAACGGTTTATTTATTTTATAATATTTATGTCTTAATCATTTTATTAGATAAAGAAATAGTTATCGATGTTCATTGTAGATTATTTAAATATTGTACTTTTAAAGCATCGCATGTTTTTAATAATTTTTAGAAAATATTTTTTTAATATATTTTTTTAAATAAATTGTCCTTAAATTTATTTTAAATTCATTTTGATTCGAATGTTTTAGCGCTTTTTTTACATTTGAAACGAGACAAAATAATGCTTTGCTTTATTTTTAAAACGACTCGAAGTTGAAAGAAAAATGTTATCTTAACAAATTTATTATATGAAATAATTTATTATTATTACTTATAATAATTCTTATCATCGAAATTAAATGTCTAACGTGATTTTAGTTATTTAGTATTCCCTTAATCCTTGAAAAAAAATTCTATCCAGAAACATCATAGCATGGATGAAAGAATAACAGTTTGATTTTCATTTTTTTTTCTAATTTTTAATAATTTTCTATTTAATGATTACAGTATTTTTGGAAAACCAACTGCTTTGCCCTTGGATCCAAGTCAATTGACAGTTCGACATCTACTCGATGATTCCGTTTTGGAGGAACCACATTTGTTAACGCAAATTCTTGATTTAGATCAAAATTCACCTGGATCGCCCACAGACGCTGTTAATGAAGATTGTAGTTTGCTCTCTAGAACTAGGTATCAAAAGATAGAATTTTTATTTCATTAAAATAATTTACAAAAAAATATAGGTACATAAAATAATAATTATTAATAATAATTTAAAAGCAGGGTAATAGAAATAATTTTTCTCTTATTTTCAGTACACTTACAGTATTACCGTGCGAATTAGATGGATCTGTGGAACCTTGTTGTTCAATGCAAGGTCTGTTGAGGAGGAAAGTCATTTTACGAGACGGAAGAAAGCCAGCAGTTTCCACGTGGCAAAGATATTGGGTACAATTATGGGCATCAACGATTGTCTATTTTTCCTCCAAATGTTTCAAGGGGTACGAATTAATTTTCAAAAATTTACACAATTATTTAAAAAATAGACAAGAATCTTTAAATATTTTGCCATTCTTTTTCAAACATCCTTTGAGAATTAATTACGTAAAATAGAAATTTTTTAAATAAATAATTTCTTCATTGATTAGAAACGACAGATCTGATTTCAAGAGAGAACCCTATAAAATGGTTTCGATTTTTGGATGGATTGTGGAACCGTCGAATAATTGTGTTCATCCGGATACATTTTTGCTGACGGATCCTCTGAAAGGTAAATAGAGATTTTTCTCTTAAATGTATTTCAATGTGATGAAATTATAAATTTTTTGAATTGACAGGCAACGTTTATAAATTTCGGGCTTCAACGAGGGAGCTCGCGGATCAATGGCTGAAGGAATTGCGGGCAACTGTTCGCGGTGCGACAGAAAAAAAGCCAATACCAGTGAATCTCATGTCGTTCGAGTAAGTTTTTGACACAAAAAAAAAAATTCATTTAAGGGATTATATATCCATATTTGCAAGTGAATTACTCAATAATGATTCATGTCACTGTATACTTCTGTCTTCCACGTATCAACTTCAAATCCAAATTCCTGACGCATTCGAAAATGCGTCTTAAACGAAGAATGATGCATATCAAAGATTATAAATATCGATATACTCGCAGTTACCTTTTTTTCTATTTTCTTTTTGTTCTTTTCTCATATTCACTTTTCATCCTACGAATCTTAAGGCAATAATCTTCACATAGAACTTATAAATGGCTCTCTAGAATTTTCATATTTGAGAATTTTTCTACTTCTAGTAATCACATTTTACAATAATATAATGCAAAATAATACAATTTTACAAGTCAACTATTTTTTTCTCAGTCAGATTTCACTTTTCTTTTTTTTGAAATCAATTCTCAATCTTTAGATAATAAATGTAATTTATTTTCTAATTTATTTATGTTAACAATTAATTAGTATTTATAAGGTTTAGTAATTGAATGTTTAGTTTTTTTTTTAAATTAGTGATAACAATTTTTTCGTATAAAAATATTTCGAAAAACGTATTTTTTTAAAATTTGAATTAATTATTGAATATTAATTAATGGTTATTTTTTCAAGGACAATTTAATAATTGCTTATATCGTGTTAGTAAAATTGCGATAGATGTTCAAGAGTGAAATATAATATTAAATATTGTATAAAGAAATAAGCCTAGTTCTAACGCTTAATTGTTTTCTAATTAAATATTAATTTTAGAGTATAATTTTCTTTAAATTAGAATATAGAATGTTTTTTTAGATATTGCTGACAATTTTTAAGAAATATAGAAATATTAAGTTTGTACGTAATTTTCAAAATGGTGCCACGAACTAACTCTTGCCTAAAGAATTCGTAATAATAATAAAAAAAAAATAATAATAATAAATATTCGAAGAATGCATGGTTCTGTAAATTTTCATTTAAGTTTGTTTACAAAAAAAATTAATTAATTTATAAAATTAGTTAATTTGATATTTTTGTATGAATTTTCCGTTTTTTTTTTTGTTATTAATTATTATATTTTTTATTACATAACAGGCTAATTGTTTTTAAAGAATGAAATTTTCACCTTATGAGATAATTTTTCATAAGATTTGTTTAAAAATACTCACAAGCTGATATCTGGCTCTTGAAATTTTTCTTAGAAATTATTCGTTACGATCTCAAAGATCTTTTATTTTCAATCTAAAGTTAGTTTATTTTTAGAAAATTTTTCAAATACTATAATTGATAAATTTTATTAATTGTGAGTATTTTTTTAATCTAAAAATTGTTCTATTTATTAGAAAATTGACTGATTTGTGGGAAAATTAAATTGTTTATTGTAGTTAAGTTTTTTTAATAGTGTGGCAAGAGTGGAAGTCGATAAAATGATCAGTTTTTATAATCGAAATAAATTTTTATTTAAAATCAATATTAATTTTGAATGAATTTTAATTTGAAATTTTGATGAAAAAATTTCAAATTGTGTGAACGAATTTTTTTTTTTATAAAAATGATCATTTAATTTGGCTGAAACTTTTTATATGTCTTTAAGTTTTCTTTTTTCGTTTAATAAATTAAAAAATTGCGAAAGTTTTGAAATTCGAGAGAATGTAACTAAAAGTCTTGAAAAAAAACCAATCATATCAGCTTCACGCAAATAAGACTAAACATTCGTCAGAATGTGATATACTCTTAATATATTATATATTTGTATAATGGGTGCACGTTTGGATTTATATTCACTGTAATATTATTACACTCATTTTTTTTTCTTTTTGCATTTAATAACATAATAAGCCAGGGGGAAATTGCGAAAAAAATATTCTTCGCCTATAAAGACTAAAATTGCTCGCAAAATAGTTAACTAATTTTAACAATAATAGCCACGTTAACTATACAAACAACTAAGCGATTATAATCTAAAATTATGTAATATTTATATATATATACATATTTCGAACAAAATTAATTTTAATGGCGAATAAAACACTTTTTTTCTTGGGCTCAAAAAAAAGAAAAATAATTTCCGTTTAATTATTGTATTGACTCGATTAAGGAAGCTCTATCTGCGAGCTACTTTATTGAAAGTTTATCTAAAATTTTATGTCAATTATCTGTGAAAAAAATATCTCTGATTAAGAATATTAAGTGGAAATAGAAACGTCATTAATATTGTAAATTTTATTTTTATTTTAATAATTGTAATATATATATTGTAATTGCATTGTATTTTGCTTAAATACTGCAAAAATTGTATAAGAGAGATAAAGCGAAAATTTGGAATTTCTCATGACCAAAAAAAGACTGAGCACATTTAAACACACAAAATGGTTCAAGAAAAAAAAAACCATTCCATCTTTTTTTTCTTAGAAAAGATTGATAGAAAATTAAAATTTCATAAAAAAAAAAAAATTCTTGATGGCTACTTTGTGAGTTTAAATAAGTCTGCTGACTGATTAGGAAAAAAAAATTGATTTCCGCTTATTTGTTTTTTTTTATATATATATAAGCGCGAAAAAACCAGTTGGCAGAACTTGACTAAAGCTTTGTCTCATATTATATTGTAAATAGTTGTTAATTTATGCGACTGATTTTACAGAAAATGATACCAAAAAATAAACATACCTAATTCTGACGGTTGCGTCCAGCTTTTTAATCACATAAAAATAGTGTTACTATATAGAAAAAAAGGGTGTACTTTGTATATGTCGAAAAAAAATGGTTGTGGCACTCCGTTTGATGCAGTAAATGTTCACTAAGTCTTTTATAACTTCAAGAATAACTACCAATATTAATTATTGCCGAATAAATATTATAAATTATTGCGAAAAGAAAATCATCGATTTTTCGAATTAAACAATCTTTTTTATTGTACAATTAGAAAGGATTATTATAGATACTTAGCAAAAAAATTCTCTGAAAGTACAATATTTTATTAAAGGGAAAATTAACTAATTATTAATTATTATTAATTGTCAATAGTAATGATTAATAATTAATATCTAGATAAAATAATATTAAAAAATCAATTGTAAAATTGAAAAGAAATTGAAAAAATTGCCAAATTAGAAAAAAATAAGAAAAAAAATTTTAATAATAGAACATTCAAAATTTAAAGAGACTTGAAGATATAAAAGGTTTGCGTTAAAAAAAAAATTATAAAGAAAAAGTAGTCTTTAATTGTATGGTAAACATTGTTTTCATCTAAAGAGAAAAAAAAAGATTATTCATGCCATACTCTGTAAAAGCAAATCATTTCATACTGTTATAATAAAGAAGTAATAAAATTGAAAATGAATTAATATTACAATTTTGTGTAATGTAAATAAAAATAAGGTCACACTTTTTTATAATTACTACTCTTAATTTACACTTTATTTTTAATACAATCACAGCTTTATTTTGACGCAATTTTTTAACATTAAAGATACTTTTCATTTTTTAATAGTTTTACAAATGTAAATAGTTTTACATTTGTAAAACTATATTATACTTTGTAAAATATAATTATAATTATTATAAATTATAATTATTCTAAAATTTTTTAATATTATTTCTCTTCAAAAAGGACAGCACATATTTCCTATATCATCAATACTGATGCATTTTCTTCGATTGAAGCAAATTCTTCGAGAGTTAATGAGCGATTTCATATTCTGTTGGGAAAGAGAAAAATTGTCTTTTGCATAATTGTAGAAATTATTTTCAAAATTCTCAGGCGCCTGCAGTCCCTTAAAAAAGAAAATGCATTTTCTTATTATTATTATCATCATTATCATCGTGTATTCATTTTTAAAAATGTCTCAATTTATAATACCTCGAATTTTTTAACAGTTTTTGGATAATTAATTAAACTTCTGGAAATTAATTTTTTGATGGTTTTATTGGGATTATTGGAATTGAACTTCGAGTATCCTTTTGCAAGAACAAATATCATGTAGTCAGCTTTATCTGAAGATTTTTACAACTCTTTTATATTATATAAATTGGTAAATTAATTTTTCTATTTCATTTTACAGCAGTTATAGTCAATTTTAGAAGGAATTTTTCTAGGATGTGGAAAAACTTACCACATGTGGAGAGTGAGGACAAAAATCTTTTTGCCGGTGAATCTAATTTATTATCAGAGGATAATACACAAGGTAATAGACACAAGAAGAATATTTTTAGTCTCATTTTGAAACTGTAATGTAAAAAATTTTTCTGTTTTAATTTTTATTGTTCATTTTTGTTTAAACTTTCTAATTTCACATTATTACAGAAAATGTATTGAAAAAATATGTGAAATTAAAATTAAAAAATTATATTTCTTGACAGAAGAGATTTTGTGATTGATTAATGTTTAAATATTAATTATTATTATTACCAAATTTGCTACAGTGCTTATTTTTTCATTGAGGATTAAAAATCTCAAAATGTAAATTATTCAAAAGAAAGTGACATTTTTTTTGTTTAAATCTTATTAATTAATATAGAAACGTTTCACGAAAGCAATAAAATGTAACTAGCTTTGATCTGTTTTTATTTCACTGCTTATAATAGTAGTAGATAAAATCTTAATCCCTTGTTGACACTATCGTGGAAATATGATTAATTGATGATAAAGGATCAATGGATTTGATCTAGATTTTATTTTATAAAGCCATAAATCTTTCAATGATAGTAAAAATATTTTTCAATTATTATAGGTACACATATATCGCATATACTTGCAGATTATCGAGGATATTCTGTTTTTATTTTGTCATTATTTCCTTATCCACTTTTTTTCACATCGTCATATGGCAAATATTATTCTACACATTTTTCGAGATTAGACCAATATTGATGAAAGTTTCACAGGAAAATAATTTTATTTTTTCTTTTTAACTTAAAGTTTCCTTGTTAAGAATTTTAATTTTATTATTTAAACAAAAATAATGAATTTTATTAATTAGCACTTGAAATTATAAAAATTTTTTATTTTATTTATTTAGAATTTATTAATTTATTTAGAATAATAATTCTTCACTATTAATGCTATTAATTGTGACGCGACGCGAAGAAAGGTACCTAAGAAGCAAAAAATTATAGGTTATGTTTATGATTGTTTTACCTTGATTAAAGGATTATTTTTTATTTTGTAAAATGAAAAATAATTTTTATTGAATATTTTAGATATAAGAAAAACTGTAAAATAATTATTTTGCATTGAATGTTAATCCTCTTCATGTATTTTCACTTTCAAAATGACAAACATAACCTATAACTTTTTGCTTCTTAGGTACCTTTCTTCGCGTCGCGTCACATATATATGTTTTTAAATATACAATTTTTTTTTTTTACGCCGATTATTGTAACTCCACAACCAATGAGATAAAAGCCCGGTTTAAGGGGGAGAGTGGTTTGTTTATGATCTTTCCGTGCTGTGACCTTGTCCGGTCATTGAAACACCGAGTGTACGTTTTATTATAATATTTATTTAAAGAAACGTATTTTTAACCAATTTTTTTTTTTACATTTTTATATAGAAATAAAATCAATTAAAATTTATTTCTAAATAAATTTTTATACATTTTTATAATAATAATATAATAAATACATTTTTATAATAATGATATAATAAATACATTTTTATAGAAATAAACTCAATTAGAATTTATTTCTAAATAAATTTTTTTTTTTAATTCATAACTCGGATTTAAAGCGGATTGAAAAAAAATACTATTCACGCGATTTGATACAAGGTTTTGAAAAAAATATTCAAATTAATCAAAGAAACATATGCGCGACAAGTTTAAAAAATTATTTCGTATATATGCATAATATATTTCTTATCATTTAAGCGAATAATAAAAGACAAATTAAGTGTTTATTCATATTTTCCTGTGACGTTATATGTGAGACGCGTGGCACTTTTATAGATACTAATTTTTTTCTCTCTTTTTTGTAATTTTATTACTCCGTTAAAAATTTTATACGCTCACGGATACAAGGTACTTTGAAATCGAGATGTTATTTTTGTTATATCAGATAAACATCACATAAATTACTTCTTTTTTTTATGTCCTCGATTTTTATATAATATCAAAAATTTTTATTTCACCAAAAATTCCCATTAAACAAAGTCAATAGTTCGATTGTGGAATTAAACAAAAAGCATCTGAAATAAATAAAAATAAATGAAAAAATGTAATAAGAAAAAAACAGAATTTCAATGAATAAAAAAAAAATTGAAAATTCATTATTTTTATAAAAGAAAAAAAGAATATTAACAAAGAGATTTTGAAAAGTTGTTGTGAAAAATAGGAGCGAATAAAAAGTAATCATATCATATATATAGATTCCCCCCCCCCTCCCTTCTTAAGGGTGTTTTAAATAGCGTAAAAGCGGAAAAATGTTGAGAAAAATAGTAGATTCAGGAAAAATAATATGAAATGTAGCCTAAATTGAATTGCTGAATGCATGGTCGTAAATAAATAAATGACTGGGTTGGCAAACGTGTATAGGACCGGTGAAGTACACACACAAATTTACGAATCATTGAGATGGACGTGGCAGCATATAAACGAATATATAAACCGCGTGTAGAGTATACAATATACAACTGACATTCTACCTTCACAAATATATACACATACACGAGTAAACGTACTATTTATGTCTCGATTTATATTATCCGCTTTCTTGTATATGAATGGTGCTCATGAACACACATATATGTATACAATATTTATATGTATACAATATTCACATTTATACAATAAATTTATACGAATAAATACTTGGTTATTTACACACAAACCAAGAATGACTGGTTTTCATCCTTATCTATAACATATTCAATCAACAATTTATTTTTCATGTATAATAAAATCCATAATGACATACAATTATTCTTGCGTTAATCTTAATAATAAAATGTGTATTAGTTTTTTAGGAAAGAATAATTTTTTAATTTTCCCGATTTTAAATGGCCTGACAATTTCCCAAAAATAATAGGATAAATAGAAATAATATAAATATACATAAATAAATATAAATAAATAAATATAAATATACATAAATAAATATAAATGAATATAATAAATATAAATTGATAATTGCTTTAAAAATATATGAAACATTTAAATAACGTGAATCTACTTTTTTCTCCGCATAGATATTTTTGTATTTAATGGAAATAAATCTGATTATATTGTTCAAAATTTTCACTAACATTTAGTAATTTTTCACTGAAATTTTAGTATAAAGAATTACTTTATTAATTAGTGATAAAAAATAAAACAAATAAATAGTTAAATACTTGACTAAAAATTAGTGGAAATTCTTACTAACGTGAATTAGTGGCTCTTTTCACTAAATTCAAGATTCAGTGAGATTATATTTTCGAATTAATGTATTAATTAATCTCTTTTATTAATAATGAACATTGTTCACTGTGAAATGTGTTTTGCGATGCATTTTCAGGTATACAATAAGTGAATAATTAATAACAGTAATACATCGAGTTCACAATGAATCGATAAACGAGTAATTGGACTTGTTTTCTGTATTATTTAGTACAATATAAAAGCTCCGCATTTAATTTCAATTCAATTTCACAGTCAACATTATTCGTTCATAATATATACGACTTACGGGTTCCTATAACAAAAAGTTTAAACTTTGATAAACGATATCAACTATACTTTCTCTTTGAAATAGTTTTCATAGTTTTAGTGAGAGAAAAAAAATTTCATTTTCTTTCGCCTATAATAACAATTATTGCCTTTTACGATCTTGATAAATAATTTTTAAATATTTCGTTTTATTGAACATTCACAACATTTGTTTTGTCAAAAACAAATTCTTTTCTAATGTATTGCACTGAAAGAAAGTATTCATTTGATTTAAATAACATTTCTGCTGTCCAAAGCAAAAGACTAGTAAGTCGCATTTGCCATAAGGGCGAGCGTCCCTTAGCTTTGTTATTCGACTTTCGCTCTTATGGCAAATGCGACTTACTAGGTTTTTACTTTGGACAGTAGATTTGTCTATTATCAAAAAAATATTCCCTTGAATCAAATAATTTTTTTTGAAATCGATTTAATGGTATTTGCCTCAAATAATGATTGGTTCAAATACAATTTGACTTAAATAAAAATTAATTGATTATTTGAAAATAATTACTTGAAAATAATTACTTGAAAAATTACTTGAAATAAATATTTACTTGATAATCGGTTATTTGAAACAAATAAATTTTTTTTCAGTTTAATACGAAATATTCGAAACGTAGATTTTATTCAAATTAGAAATCAATATTATTTATGAACAGAAAGAAGCGGGGGATAAGATAACATTCAGCGATTAATTTGATCTGGTCCTACGATGAAAGGGGTGAAAATTACGATGTTCTCGGTTTTAGTGTGCGTCTGCCGTGTGTAAGATAAGAGACAAGGGGAGGTTAATGAATGCACGTGCCCTCTAAACAACTCTCGACACTCGACAAGTTTAGTATATACTATATACTGTATCTCAAAAGATATTGTATTTAAGAAATACTGTCAAATAAATACGCATATATTTTTTCCTAATTTCGAATTTTTACACATGTACGATTTGTACACACACACACACACAAATATGTAAAAACTCGTACGTCAGCAAATTACAAAGACAATTATTATTATGCTTATATTCCAAATCCCGGAAATGCATTGAAATAAAAATCACCATTCTTTCACGTGTAATTCAGTCAACATATTTGTACGGAAGTTTATTACTGTTTCCATAATTTAAACAGTAACAGAGAGAAAAAAGCTATATAATTATAATTACTATAATAAAAAAAACAATTAGGTAGGTAAATATTATTAGATTAACAGTAGTGTAAATATTCAAATATTACTCAATATTATTTACTTATAATAATTACTATCTCTTTATTATTATTATTATTATTATTATTATTATTATTGCTATTATTATATTTTTATTATTAATAATATTATTTTTGTTATTAATATTATTATTATTCTATTTTTTATTATTATTGTTATTATTAATATTTAAAACGAAATAAATATCAATCATAATGTTAATAATGGTAATATTGCAGAAGAAATTGATTAAAAAAAAAAATTATCAATACGAAAAAGATATATTACGATAAGAAGCGAAAGATATAAAATTATAAATAAGGAAGTAGGAAATAAGTTCAATATAAGTACTCAAGTAAAAACTATATATATGTATACAAAAATGGGTATTAAAGCTGTTTATAGACTTCCAATAAAACCCTGCCAATAGAATAGAATTCGGGATAAAAACTTGGAAAACAAATAGTAGCGTAATGGACAAAAGAATCGCGATAGAGGGAAATATATTGAAAAAAAAAAGAGGAGGAACAACTGGGAGAGTTGGAGTCGAGCCGTTGCTATAGTAACACGAACAAGAGCAAAGAAGACAGAAAAGAGGCAAATGAGCGAGATGGTAAAGAGAAAAAGAAATAAAAAGGAAAATGGAATTCACGCCAAGACTTAAAATTGTCTTAAAACAGTTTTTTTCCCCTCCTCGATAATTTATTTGATTTTATCAAATCATGAAATATTATTTGTTTACCAAATAATAATTTTTAATTAAAAACAACGAATTTTTAAACTCGTATATAGTAATTTATATAATTCCAAAGCAAGTTACTTTCAGTTTCAAATATATATAAATAAATTCTGAAGGCTGCTTCCATAAAAAGTACATTTATGGATTTGAAACATGCCAATGTATAATGTATTTTTTTCGAGATCTAAATTTATAGAATGGTATAATAGTTTACAGTAAAATATTTACTTCGGTGGTTTAAAATTCAAAAATCTCTTTTCCCTTTATGTCATTATAGACGCATATATTTGAACGTTTAAGTGAAATATTGGTAAAAAGGAAAACTTGTGAAAGAAAAAAAATGTCTCGAGTTGTTTTACAATAAAAAAAAGGAAGGGGGGCAATGAATATTTTACCTAGCACCGAAAACCATTTAACAGGACTTCCCAAGTACGCGTTTGTTGAAAGCAGACAAAAAATATGAGAAATGAGCGCTGTCCGACAAGAACGTTGCAAATGTATGTAATTTAAGATCTGAGAGATTTATAACGGACATAAAGGATAAAAAGTGTCAAGCGATACGAAAACGTTGAGGCCTTAATTCTTTTAAGATACATACGTACACAATATTTAGTTATTTAAATTACAAACCTAATTATCCATTTCACACTTTTTTCACAAAACACTGACAAAAAAATGTATTTGATTCAAATAATGAATTGACTATTTTCAAAGAAATATTTACTGGAACCAAATAATTTTTATTTGAGTCAATTAAATGGTATTTGACTCAAATACAAAAATTATTGATTCAAAATGATTTGATTGAAATCGTTTGATTTGATTGAAATAAAAATTATTTGGTTCAAGTAAATATTTATTTGATAATAGTCGCAATTAATTCATTATTTAAATCAAGTAAATTTTTTTCAGTGCATATATATTTACTCTGTAAATTTGAATTAATTATAAAAAATAACAAATTTCAATAGCAAAAAGTCAATCACTGAATCAAATAGTAATTTTACTAATCATTTAGTTAAAAATAACTAATTATTAATTAAAAATAACTAAAATTTCCAGTGATTAATTCAATTATAGTCAAATTTATTGTCTATTTACTTAGTAATTTTTGTATATTTCAAAATTGAAATTAAATAAATTTTAATTAGTTATTTTTTTATGTACTAATTTATAATTAAATACCTAAATTTCAATTAGTTATTTTTTTATGAGCTTATATGTGCTAATTTCAAATTAAATAAATTTCAATTAGTTAATATTTTTATGTACTAATTATTGCTGAAGTAAAAAGTCAGCCAAGATTTTACTACACTGAAAAAAAAATTTATTTGATTCAAATAATGAATAACTTGTCTATTATCAAATAAATATTTACTTGTATCAAATAAATTTTATTTGAGTCAATTAAATGGTATTTGACTCAAATACAGAAATTATTGATTCAATTACAGTTTATTTGATTTAAATAAAAATTATTTGGTTCAAGTAAATATTTATTTGATAATAGACAAGTAATTCATTATTTGAATCAAATAAATTTTTTTTTCAGTGTATAACAATGAATTATTTTCAACTAATTAGGTATTTATTTACATATTAATATATTTAATTCTTAAATACTAAAATAAATTTTAAAAAATAAACACGATTTTTAAGTATATATAATGTATATTTTCCTACGTGTGTATAAAACACTGTAAACTAAAAAGTATCAATTTGATCCAAAAATTTACAATCAACTTGGAATCAATTTGATACTTTTGGTGTCAATTTGATACTTTTAGGTTTACAGTGAATTGGATAAATTGGAAAACTTGGATTATTCCCGAAATGAAAGTTTATATGTTGATTTTAATTAGTTTTGTTTTATTATTATAATTTATGGGAAAGTTACGTTTTTTTTTTTATTATAAAAAAGTAGAGGAAGGTCAGTATCAGTTTTATAAGTCCATTAAAAGTGAGAACGGTTATTCTGGTATAGGGTGAACTTTAAGGGCGTCTTCCGTGTTAAAATGTCGACAAAGAAATGTGCGCTTTCGAATTACATTGAATGTATAGGTAGAAGTTTGCGTGACCAAATGTTTTTTCATTGACTTAAAAAAAACAAGAAGAAGAAGAAGAAGAAAAAAGAGAGAATATGATATACCAAGTTTTTGAGAGTGCATTATTTTTACTTGAAAAGAAATTTTACAATCTAAGTTAGGAAACATTAGACATGGTTAGGACGAGTAATAGTTAAACCATTTCGTTAAACTATACATATATAATATTCAAATGGAAATTCAGAACCGTGAGGGGAAATAATGAAATTGCTACAAAGGCATTGTTACACGTTGCGAGGATGAATTTTCTCATCGCTTTAAAATAGTCACACAAAAAAATGTCTTTTTTTCAATATTTTCTATAACTGTGATTTTTATTTTAAATAATTTTTTTTATTTTATAAAATAAATATTTTATAAATAAATATAAAAAAATAACATAAAAATATAATCATAAATTCAAAAATTTATTCACAGTTCGCTAGATAAATTTTTTTGCTTTTAAATAGTATGAAACTTTATGGAGAAAAATAATTATTTCTATTTTTATGGAAAACAAACAAAAAGTGAGAAAAGGTTTGAGTATAATGTTATAAATATTTTTAAGTTAATAAACCAGAAATAAAAATACTATAATAAATTAATAGTAATAAATTAGGTATTCTAATATAGAACAATTTTGAATATAAAAATAAAAATCCAATTCAAAAAATATTGTCTGTCATTTATTCGTGCGTATGTTTACAATTTGTCATCATTTTTCAGTCAATTAAACAGTTAAATTAAAATCCTTGAAATTATAAATTTCATCATCGTGTAACATTGCCTTTGCAGTGCAGCGTATTTAATATCTGTTTCTTTATCTCCTAAAACCTGGGAAGCCATTTTGCTATGCGCAGTAGTGTTTTTTTTTATAACTTTTCTTCTACATGTAAAGAATGGAAATAGAAATATTTCTACTAAAAATTAAAAAAAAAAAAAAAATTTTATTATAAAAATTAGGAAATGATAAAGTCATGAAATTAAATCTCCAAGGTGATACAATAAAATGTCAGGTGAAATATCGATAAACAGGAATTCTACTTATCCTGTGATCGAATTTTCTGTGCGGGGGAGGACTAGAAAAAAAAATAAATACCGACCAAATAAAGTCGCGTCAAGGTAATATTGATTTGTATTTTTTTCTTCCGTTTACATATTTTGCTTTTCTCTTAATTTATATTTTGATTGTTTTATTCAACAGTTTTTATTTTATAAATTCTTTATTAAAGATTTTTAAACTTAATTAAAAAGTTTTCTTTTTTGATTATTCATCATGAAAACGGTGCGGGGTTTTTTTTTTAATGTTGCTTGAGTGAAACGAGAATTCCCAGGAAGTTAATGAAGTCATAAATAATTTTACTGCTTCAAAATATTGATAGGTTCTAAAGAATATATAGTTAAACTATGAAATTACGTTCAATTTATATATATGTTTTATTACTAATTCTAGTGTATTGTATTAATAAAAAAGTAAATTGTTTGTAAAAATTATAGTCATTTTTGATTAAGCAAAATTGGTCTGTAGGTATAATATTCTGAGCCTATAAGATGAACCTGGAGAATAGGGTAAGACAAAACAAGTGAACGACCGGATACTACATTCTCGTTCAGAGTATATATATATATATATATATATTCTGTCTTTCTGTTTTCTGCTTCTTTCTTTCTTGCTAAAGTTGAATCATACGTTTATCTCCTTTACACACGATAATTCAGGTATGTTGATGTTATTTTGCGCGACGGGGAAAAAAGAGATGAGAGAGAGAAAATTTCACATTTAAAACGAGATGTCATGCGAATTTCTATTTTCAATTTAAATTTAATCAATAATTCTTATTAACATTTAGGAAAAAATTTTCCTTTTCCTTTGGGGGAAAAATAATACATATATCGGAACAAAAGATGAAAGTGTCTGGGAGGAAAAATACTATAATGACCTATTTCACACAATTGAAGAGAGAAGAGTAGAAAAAGGAATTGAGAAAACTTATTCAATCAGAAGAAAATTCTATATGAAAAATTTATATTCCATTAGTAAAGTAAATTTTGAACCAAGTCGTAGTTTATTGCGATGTCATGCAAAACTGTTTATTTTATTTTTTAATCAATTTTCCATTTTTGTGATTAATTTTTAATTGTGTTTAATTCTTCAATTTCTATTTCGCCTTTGTGTGTGTGTGTGTATTTATGAGATTGTTGTGAATTCATTTTTGATTAATTCATAAAAGTATATACATATTATGCTTTCGCTGTCGGCCTTGAGCTGAATACCATTATATATTTTCTGACTTATTAACAAAACCATACACTGAAAAAAAATTTATTTGATTTAAATGATGAATTACTTGACTATTAACAAATAAATATTTACTTGAATCAAATGATTTTTATTTCATTCAAATAAGTTGTAGGTGAAATAAAAATTTCTGTTGTATTCGATTTAAATACTATTTAATTGACTCAAATACTATTTAATTGACTCAAATACTATTTAATTGACTCAAATACTATTTAATTGAATCAAATATCATTGAATTGAATCAAATATCATTGAATTGACTCAAATACTATCCCAGGGGAATTTATTTCTCAGTTTAGAAATAAACATTTTATGTCATGAACAATGAATTTAACTTTTACTTATTAAGCTTATTTAAAAGCACGTTAAATCGTTGTTTTCTCAGTAGTAATTGGAATTTCAAATATTTCCATTTTCTATCAGTATATAATCTTACAGAGGTCCATCACATACACGTAATCACTCTCGTGACATTCCTTTCAAAAGATCATAAAGATTCTGTTCGCCTGTAAAAAGTGGACATCTCAAAGTATAAAATTTAATTAATTAGTGAAAACCAATTAAATAATTTTATTGAAATACTTAACGAGTTACGAAATCGATATTATTGAACAAAATACATAACAAAGAGAAAATTTGTTTTAATTAATTAGTTTAACAAAAATATAATCAAATTTCTCCATTATCTCCAGAAACGCAAGAATTGTTCCACACTCATCAGAAAAAAATTTATTTGAAACAACCAAACCATATGGTTTAATCAACCAAATAAATTCCAGTTAACCGTATAGATAAATATTTATTTGCTGTATAAAAATTTGCACTAATGACCAAAGTTTTCTTCGCGCGATCATAAAAATTTATTATAAACAGAACGAAACATTTATTTTACATCCAATAAATATTTATTCAGGTTAAACAAACTTTTTTTTAAAATAATCTAAAACAAAATAATCAAAGATTTAATATAATTTTTTCCTGAGTGTAGAAAAAATCTCGTTAGACGAAAAAGGTTTCACTATTTTTTTTCTTTTTTTGTTTTGTTTCGACAAACAAAAAAAAAATAAAAAAAATATATAATAATAAAATTTTTTACTGTAGGAAGAAAATATTTTCCTTCTCGTAAACCTTCACGTATAACTTAGAGCGAGTTTTATATTCATTTTTCAAAAATAAAAAAAAAAAAAGAAGAAAAGTTCAGAATTTCTTTTACGTAAAATTTTGCTCTTTTTCACCGCACGTTTTTCCTAAATCGTAAAATACATATTCAGTAAAATTTATTAAACAATTTCTCACCGTGTATAAAACAGCGTTATTTATATCACATTATCATATATGGAAATAAAAAAGAACAAACTATTTCGGATATATAAAAAACTTATTTCAACGCCAAAATCAAATAATTTAGATATTCTTTTTTCAACAAAAGTCGTTTTAATTTTAAAAGGTTTTTTTTATATGTATAAATTTTATACATATGAAGATCCAGATTGAAAAAATCGAGCTTCTTTATTTTGATATATTGAACCTTTAATGTTTATTACGTGCCACAATGCACACAAGGATGATAAACACAGTGTTCTCATTTCTCAATATAATTATTTCGCGCATTATTCCTGAGAACAAAACATTATAGGGTGTAGAGAGATTTCAAGTCCGTTAAAGAGTTGATTTCACTTCCTCTAGTTTAGGTCACAGAGGTGTGATCAATCGCTTGGTTATAGGAAATGCCCGGTTAATTCGTGTATATATATATATCGAAGACCGCCCAATTGGAACGTCTGTCGATAAAACAGTGATTTAGTCGCCAATTATCGGCCGCGAGCGTTATGTCGGATGCGAGGCAAGGGATCAGGATTAAATTCCTTCCTTCTCTCTTTCTCTCTCTCTCTCTCTCTCTCTCTCTCTCTCTTCTCTCTCTTCTCTCTCTTCTCTCTCTTTCTCTCTCTTTCTCTCTTCTCTCTCTTTCTCTGTTTCCTCATTCGAGGCCAGTTTCGTTCAGCATGAAAGCGATGACGTATCGATTACTCTCCACGCGATCAAATCCGATTAAGATTGTACAATAATTTAACAATAGCAAACATTCCTACTTAGCTTCGAGAATCCTCAAGCATTCTCTCATAATTGAAAAATATATAATTATAAAGAAATTCCCCGATGAAGTATAAATATGCTCTTTACTTCAATTGAAATTCTTTCACTAGTCCCTAAATGTATTTATGAATAAATTTTTCCTACAAGTTTATAATATATATATATATATATATATATATAATAATAATAATAATAATAATAATAATAATAATAATAATAATAATAATAATAATAATAA
>JUFY01024094.1:0-14596 GCA_001855655.1 Leptopilina clavipes | reverse complement strand
TAACTTACATTCTTAATAAAAATTAAATATTCTATTTATTTTTATCCTAACTAATCCCACAATTTATAATTAGTATTTTAAGAAATTTTTAAATATTAATTTCTTTTTAATAATGAATTACAATATTTTATTTAATATACGTTTATATTTTCATCTAATATATAAAAAATTATCACCGTTAATTTAATAAAAAATATTAATATTTTTTTTAAATAAAAATGTTTAAATTTATTACATAATTAAACACACAATTATTATTATTTTAAAAAATTTATTATAATTAATGAAAAAATACGAATATTGTTGAAAATAAATAAAAATATATAAATAGCATAATTTATTGAAATGATTAATTGTAATTTATAATAATTCCACCTACAACATTCACGCGCGCTTTAGCGCGCGTATCTTTTGCTAGTGATGATAATAATATTAATAGTAATAATAATAATAAAAAAAATAATAACAATATATTTATTTGTTTAATATTTATTATTGTTATTATTGTCTACCTATATAATATTTTAGGTTATGTATATAATTTTTGGAATAAAAATTGCATAAAGAGAATCAATTACTATTGCAAATTATTGATGTTCAAGTCTTCATTACATCGAAAATATTCAATAAAAACTTGTTTTAAATTTAGATAATTAAAAAGGAACTTTAAATCAAGATAAATCTAACACAAACATAACCTTTAATTCATTTGCTTCTTAGGTACCTTTCTTGGGTACATATTATAATATTAATTAATAATAAATTAAATTATTATTATTATTATTAATCATTAAATAAAACCACAAAATTTAGACAATTTTGTAATTATTTGTAATTATTATTATTATTGAATATGAAAAACTCAAAATGTAGGTCATTTAAGGTGTTTCTACAATGGCTTTAAAATATTGTCAAGGGAAAAGCGTAATAACTTGAAATACAGGTCAAAAGAAAAGGAAGACAACAAAATGTAGGTCACATCTCATATAGGTTAAGACATGAACATAACCTGAAAATTTAGACCAAACATCTCAAGTCGAGAAGCAAACTCACCAAAAGTCAGAGGGGTCAAAAAACAAGCATAACCTTAAAATTTCAATGAATATTGTCAAAATATTCGATTTAGCAAACAAATAAGGGGGGATAGCCACAGGTAGCCGATGACCCCCTATAGTTAGATAAATTCATAAATTAAAAAATAATAAATTACTAAATTAATAAATTACAAAATTACAAAATTACAAAATTACAAAATTACAAAATTGCAAAATTACAATATTACAAAATTAATAAAAATATGTAAAATTATTGTATTTATTGATAAAAGAAAACTTTTTTAAATTCCCAATTTCTGAGAAAGAAAATATGTTAATATTTCCTCAACAATGTTATTATGCACTTACCCTACTTGCTGATTAAAAATAATGAATATTTCCAGTAATTTTGTAATCTATTATTAAAAATTTTTCCTCATTTATAGACAAATAATTATATAAACACTTTGCACTGATTCGTTCACCAAGTTTCTTATTATATATACCTATATCATATACCTCCTTCCATATTCATTCACAAGGATATTATTATTAAAAAATTGAATATTATTATTGTAGTTATTATTTATTATTTTTTTTCAATTTTTATTATTATTTTTTTTTCAATTTTTATTACTATCCTCTCCCCAGTTAATTGTGTAAGGTCAAGAAAAGATTACATATATAATACTGGAATGTGATACAATTTCTCATTTTTGATTAATGGAAATGGTAAGTCATTTCATGGTTGTAATTTATATTTCATATGCGACAATTATGTGAAGTAAAAAACAGAAGGTGTTGTGTAATTATACTGAGTAATTATTTTACACTGATAACAATGTTCAATGTATTAAGAAAAAGTTGGAAAAAAATTAAAGCGCACAGTAAGCGCACTCTCGTCCTTTGTGTGTAATTATTTATTGTCAATTTGTTATTGGCCTTTTAATGATTTATGATTATTGAACAGATTTTCATTCGCACCGTTTCGATTATAGATTTCTTTTCATATTCTCATTTTCATATTTCACTTTTCATTTCGTTACTAAAAAAAAGAAAAAAAAAATAATCATTAAAACTAAAAAAAATTTTTTTCCGAATATTATCATTTCTTTTTTTTTATCATTAGGGGAAGAAAATTTTGAACCTTACCAAAAAATATTGAACCAAAATTTTCCTTTGTCGCATTAAATTTTTTATTCAAATAACAAAATGTTGATTACTCGTTGTTTTTTATTATAATTTTATAATTTATAATTTTATTTTATAATTTTATTTTATAATTATAATAGAAAAATGTGAATAATTATGTGCAAAATACAAACCATAGCACAAAGACTTATTGTTATCAAATACACGAACCATTGAATTAATAATTGATAATTAATAATTATCAATTAATAATTATCAACATTTAGTTATTACTAATTAATTATATATTAATTATAGAGAATCGTCCTTTTTTTACAAAACAAAAAGTATGAAATAACTGTTAATAATTTAATCATTGTATAATCATAAATAGAATAATTTAATAATATAAAAATTAAAAAGAAAAAATGTATCTCAGGTGTAAATTAATTATAATTTTCAGTCAGATGTTAGGGATTAAAAAAAAAAGGAAAAAAAACGTGCGAGCTGTCAAAGCCAACTAGATACTGACCAGATTTCCGCTTACATATCTCCTTGTTGATGAACAAGTACATAATAGGGACAGCTATCTATACGGATGGTTAGTGTGCGAATCAACTTGAACTCACGCGGTGACGTACTGCACTATGTAATCTCAGAGCAATACCCATGGATTTACGCATGTTCATGACATCTCTGTTACCTCATTTATGACAAATAATTATATACACATTTATAATAAACAGACAAAAACCAATGTAAATTTAATCCCTCACTTCTTGCATTTATAAATTGTTTGTTTTTACTCGCATAAATCTGCTCATTTCATTATCGTCTATTATTCTCCCTTTTTCGGATTAACGAAGCGAAAAAAATATTCATGCCATATCGCAACACTTTATACATTATTAACAAAACGAATTAAAATGAGTCATTCCCAAGCAAAAATTTACAACTGGTGCAGTACTGCGCCAGTACTGGCAAGTACTGGCGGAGTACTGGCCGCCATAGTTGAACCAGTATTGGTATTTGACAATAGAATTGTTCGAAGAATTTTTATTTATAAATAATTGTAAAAAAAACTTTTATATTTTTGTCAAAAGATCCACATGAATATTCCACAAATCTTATTTGACATAAAATCATTTAACGTAAATTTCAATTGACACAAAATTCATTTGAAATCCTAAATGTAATTTGACATAAAATCCATTTGACATAAAATTCATTTGACATAAATGCCATTTTACATAAATGTCATTTGACATAAAAATCACTTGACATAAATTTCATTTGACATAAAATTCATTTTACATGAATTTTATTTAACATAAATTTCATTTGACGTAAAATTAATTTGACATAAAATTCATTTGACATAAAATTCATTTGACATGAATTTTATTTGACATGAATTTTATTTAATATAAAGTTCATTTGAGATAAAAATAACATCGCAAATTTTAAAATTGACCAAACACAATCCGCGCCAATAATTTTATGTCAAATGAACTTTATGTCAAATGAAATTCATGTCAATTGAAATTTATGTCAAATGAATTTTTAGGTCAAATGAAATTTATATCAAATGGATTTTTATGTCAAATGAAATTTATATTAAATACACTTTTATGTCAAATGGCATTTATTTTAAACGAATTTTATGTCAAAGGACATTTATGTCAAATGAATCCTACGTCAAATAAAATTTATATCAAATGAAATTTATGTCAAGTGATTTTTATGTTAAATGGGAACTATGTTAAATGAGTTTTATGTCAAATGATATTTATATTTAATGATTTTTTGTCAATTAACTATTATTTCATATAAGATTTGTGGAATATTCATGCGTCCCAAAAAATTTCTATATTTTTGTCATTCTACATTTTCAAGATATAATTTTTTTTCAATACTTTTTATATTTTATTTCAAATGTTTTTGAAAGGAAAAATGTTCTTTTTTTCAGATATGAAAAATTGTGAGGTCTGACAAATTTTAAACGTCACAATTGAATCACGTCAAAGTGTATAACATGTCAAACTTTAAATGACGAAAATTTAATTTATTTTCAATAAAAACTGTTATTTATATATCAAAATATGATTTTCATGCGAAACTTCTTATTTATAAATATCAAATTTCTGATTTTTCAATGTCAAGACTAAAGAGACTTGAAAGAGATGAATTTAATTTTCTCCATCGTTGCAAACTATTTTTTTTTCAAAACAAAATTCTATTTTTTAGAAACATGAAATCTGAGGAGGAATTCTTCGAATTTTTGTAATATTCTTGATTTATATATATAGAAAAATGTGCTAATTTTCGTATTAAAAAAAAGTTAAATAAGTTTAATAATAAATAAGTAATAAATAATAGATAAAAATAATAATATAATAAATAAAATAATATAAAATTAAAGTAACGAAAGAAAAAAGAAAATAAAATAAATAATAATTAATAATATATTTAATAATTCAAATTGACTCAAATTGCATATTACAAAGAACGTAAAAATAATAATAATAATAATAATAATAATAATAATAATAATAATAATAATAATAATAATAATAATAATAATAATAACTGAATAATAAGTTAATAATAATATTAACTGAAATCGCATATTAACGAAATTATCATTCACATTATCACAAAAGGGTAATTTTGCGAAAAGAAAAAAAAATTGTAATAATCTGCATAAAAACAAGCATATAATAATTAAGTCACTAACGAATGGATAATTTTTTTTTCAAACAAGTTTTTCTATGAATACACTTTCCATAATAATATTAATTTTTCATTATACGGGACAATTTGGAATTATACATGATAATTGAATAAAACTAACCTGTTTGAAAATTGATGACAACAATATTTGATATAAAGAAAATTTTTTTTGCATTATTTTTTTCCTTTTTTTCAAAATTTTTTTTGTTGTAAAATTATTATTGATTTGTAAGCGAGAAAACGGAATTTCTTGAATGGAAATTAATGCATAAATATGTAACACATAACAAATTTGTTAAGAGATAAATCCGATATTCCAATTAGGGTGAATAATTAACGACTAATGGATCAGGTGAACTAATCAAATTAGGTATATGGATCAACACTAATTGGTCTAATTCATAACAGAAATTAGTCAATGATCCTGGTGTAATCCTCACCTATTTGAGTTATAGACCCACTTGACAAAGCTTTGCCAGCAAAATTACTTCATTTCACAAAAAAAATTTACGGTTCTATTTTTTCTTTTTGCTTTCTTTAAAATTAAATTAAAAATTCACCTATTTTCATTAGATTTTGCTTTAAATTTTGATCTGGTTTGACAATTTTCACCGTGATTGTATTTTAAATAACTTTGGCTCTTTGGTTAGAATACTTGCCTCGTGTGCGCATTATAGGTTTGGGGTTCGATTCCCCATGAGAAATTTTTTTTTTTTAATTCCTGGACAGTGATGAAAATTAAATAAAAGGGAAAAATAAAAATAATTAATTGTTTTCTTCCTTATTTCCATATTAACTTAATATTACTGTGTAATATTCCTCTTGCAAAGTTTGAATTGAAAATTTCAACCTTGCAAAAGTTGAATGGCAATGTTAGTTGATATTTTAAATTATATATAGAATATTTATCTCTACTTATATGAAACGAATAATATTAGAATAGTTGATTTTGATAAATGGAAAACTTACGATAAATTTTCAATTGGAATTATACAATTGAACAATTTGAATTGAATAATTTGTGAGTAAAATATTATGCGGGGAATAATTTTTACTGTATTATATTAATTATTATTATATTCCCTGTCGATGCATGAATGATAATGATCCTTTCTTTTGCCTATTGTTCCGCATATATTATATGTTCTCTTATTAGTGTGACATTATGTTATCGAAAAATAAAATCAATGTTTTGAGGACAAAATAAAACGATTGTTGGGTCTTTAATGATTGTGCTTATTGACCGCGAAATGCTTGATTTGTATTATACATCTATATATATAGATGCAGTTGCATAGATTGATGGACAGTTGTTAGCACCAATGCGCATTCACATTGACGTCTATATATTTGTTCCCTGAATAAATCACATCACAGTCCACTTGAATGATGCAAATCATTTTTGAATAATTTCTCCCTCCCCTTTTTTGGTGCGCATTTTATTTTTTTTTACCAAAAAATAAATTTTTCCAACAAATAGTATTTTAGCATTTTTTCGGAGTTACTGTAAATATTTGTTTTTGTTTTTCCTTGACTTTTTACCTTATTTCCAGACAGAATTTTTATCCCGATAAAAAAATTTAGAAGCTATTTTGTAATTTCACTTTGACTTTCGATTAGAAATTGACTTTCACATTGACTTTTGAGTTGACGTTGATGTAATGTAACTTATAAATTATAATATACACAAATAATGACAAAAAATTATTTGTTGATGTCACAAAAAATTTTTCTAATTGCAGTTTCATAAAATTTTAATTTGTCAAAGTCAAAGTCAAAGTCAAAGTCAAAGTCAAAGTCAAAGTCAAAGTCAAAGTCAAAGTCAAAGTCAAAGTCAAAGTCAAAGTCAAAGTCAAAGTCAAAGTCAAAGTCAAAGTCAAAGTCAAAGTCAAAGTCAAAGTCAAAGTCAAAGTCAAAGTCAAAATCAAAGTTAAAGTCAAAGTCCATTTAAAAGTCAAAGTCAAAGTCAAAAGTCAAAGCAGAAGTTAAAGTGAAATTAAAAATCGCACCCCTGAGTTAAAAGTTTCAGAGTGTCAGACTATTTTAAAAATAAATAAAAATAAATTTGGTGATATAATGTTTCTTTTACATATTTCATTTTACTTCAAGTACCTAATGACATTCGGAAACGTAAACTGGAGTTTTCTAAATTCGTTCTACTTCGTTATGACATTTTTGTTGGTCTTGCGGTCACTTTATGAGAATTTAAAAGTATTTATCCAAGAACGCACAATGTGAAAGAATGAGTCTCACTGTGTAATAAGTCACTTACTCTATGATCAGAGTTTATATAATCACTGCTTAAATTGACTGTTTCCTAGCAATAATATAATTGAGATTTTAAATTGTTCAAGGAGAAAGGTGTAGTGGGAGTATTTTATAGGCGTATATCTCCAGGAGTGTTAGAGATATAATGATATTGAAAACTTTATATATCTATGAATTTATCATCAAAGAGTAAAAAATTCATTTGCGAATTAATTTCAATTACTTTCAATTTGAATTATTTTAATTATAAATTTTATTATCAATACACAAGTGCAAAATACTAGAACTCTTATAATACGGGACAAGGCTCAACTTTGGACCAGCAATGTCAGACAAAAAGTGGCATAAATATTCCACAAATCTTATTTGACATCCTAATAGTTATTTGACATAAAATCATTTGAAAATTCATTTGACACAAATATCATTCTACATAAATACCATTTAACATAAATTTCATTTGACTTAAAATTCATTTGACTTAAATTTCATTTGACATAAATTTTATTCAACTTAAAGTCTATTTGACATAGAAATATTGTCGCGAATTTTAAAAATAACCAACTAGATATTATTAAGAAAATTTTAATTGGTCAATTTTAAAATTCGCGCAGATATTTTTATGTCAAAAGACATTTATGTCAAATGAATATTATGTCAAATGAAATTTATATCAAATGAATTTTTATGTCAAATATTATTTTAATTTAATGTCAAATGAAATTTATGTCAAGTGATTTTATGTCAAATGGGACTTATGTTAAATGAGTTTTATGTCAAATGAAATAAATTGAATAATTATTATTATTATTATAATTAGAATAACAAATAATAATGAAAAGAGTAAAAAATATAGTAATAATTAGAATAAAAATAATATTATACGAATAAATAATTAAAATAAGTATTAAATAATTATAATTAAATAATTTCTAAATAAATAAATAAATAATTTTATGTAATTTTTTTAAAGCTTTTTTCGAATATAGGATTTTTTTTTAAATATATTATAATTAATTCATACACTGATTAAATAGAAACTAATGACAATACCTGTTCATTGTGTGAAATTTTACGAAAACCAGTTTGTTACGGAATGAAGAAGAGACAATAATCCATTATTATTTTCGTATGACACTAAGCGGCGTTCTTCTTTTGGATTGTAACGACTTTTCGTAAATTGCAGTTGGTCATTTTTGTGTGTCACATACAATGAGGAATGAAATTCGTGTAATTTTTATTGTTCCTGGGTTATAAGAAACCCAGGAAGATTGTGTCTTGATTGTATGATTGTTGTTGTGAAACACATATAAAACTGTTTTCCCTCGAGTGAGAAAGGAAAAGTGTGTGTGTGAGTGAGAGAGAGAGAGTGAGATGCACAACACAATAGTCGATGATGAATAGGAACAAACTGGCGCGAGTTATTTCGTCGACGTTCATAAATCTTATTTTACCGGAAATGCTGTTTGAGAACTTTAAAAAACTATTATATAATATATATTTTATATCGTCTTTGTAACAAAAAAAAAATGTGATTTCGAAAAATATTTGTTAAACGTTTGCTCTATACAATCGCGGAAACTTGTTTTTTTTTTTTTTAAAGGAAAAAAAATTGTGGTACAAAAAATTATACTATATATATGATAATTGTAGAGATATGGTGATGAAATCGGTATGCGAAATCAAGTGCAGACATCAGTGTATTTTATTCTTCTTCTTCTTCCTTGCGATCCTCCACTCTGCCACCTTCCCTTTCCTCGCGCGCGAGCGATTCATAAAAGATCGAATGCAAATGTATCTCTTACTTTTATATAGAAGTATATAAACGAACAAACAGGAGATTTTTTTAAAACTCTTTTCTCATTTTTTTTTTCATCTTTCTTTCCTGCATTTGTGATTATGACGCAGTAACTGGGGGAATACCTTTCTGTATTTTTTAAAGGATCAACTATTTTATTTACATTATTTGACAACTGAGTGATAAAATCATGACTTATATTTTATTTGCATTTACATGATTTTTTTTATTAATATTCGCAAAAAGAACTTTTTCATGAAGAAAAACTAAAAAAGGAATTTTAATTTCTTAATTCGTGTTCGGTTTAATGGAAAAAGGAAAGGGGAATGTAGGCATCGTGAGAGTGAGAGAGAAAAAGTGCGATGTCTCTTTCACTCTCATTGTACTAACTCTGCGTCGTAAAGCGCAAGCGCCGGAGTGGGGATAATGAGTGTGAGAGAGAAAAAACTGCGATGTCTCTCTCACTCTCATTGTCCCTACTCCGCTTCTCCTCAGTATAAAATACATTACGTAACAGTTAAAACAGGTTCAACCCATTGACATAACCTCCAGAAATTTGGTCGACCTGTTTTAAAACTAAAAAACAAAGGCTTTTTTAATATTCTACATTCATTTTTAAGTAGAAAACCATTGAGAAAAAAATGTACACTCAATTAGAAATAAATTGATAATTTTTATTTACAAAATATTTAAATTTTTTAATAGAATTATTATAGTATTTTTTATTAAATACGATGCACGATTGCATAGAAAACTTAATAGTTTTCTATTATTTTTAATAAATAGTAATTATTGTTATTATTCAAAAATTTTCAAAATAAACAATTATTCTTAATTAACTTAAAATAATAATTAATTTAAAAAACTTAAAAATTGTTTTACATTTTTGAAAATTATTATTATTATTATTGAAAAACAATCAAACTTGCACTCAAAACAATTTTTATGTCTTCCTTTTAAAGTGATGGAAAATATTTTTTAACGAAATCCGATTTAAAAAAGTACAGAATAAAAAGCGTTTTCATTATTAAAAATGCTTTCACAGAATGAAAATGATTGTAAAATGAAAAAAGAAAACATACAAACAAAATGTGAAATATTGCAAAATTAAAAAGTCTGAAAAAAATTAGGTTGATATATTGTATGTAATTGAACTTTTCTTTTAATATATCAAAACATTTTTATACCATTTGATTTAAATTTTAAATAATTCATCAAATTTCAGTTGAAACCCAATCTTTTTCTTTTTTTTTTTTTTTTGAAGGAAACAGTTTATAAAAATTAATTGCAATTTTTTCAGCTATATAATAAATTTAGTTGAATGCAATTTTTGTGTATCGATAACAGAAAATCAATGTAAAATCAAATCAGACTAAATTTATACATAACGGTTAGTTGCATGTGATTAAAAATCGCTTTTAATTTAAGACCATGAAATTAATTGAGCTGCAAATTGTATTCCTGTGGTTCGCATCAAATTCATGATGATTGGGCTGTCCTTCGATTCACCACAGGTCCTTCACCTTCCTTTCTTCTCCTTATTTTCCTTATATTTGTGACGTATGTGGTTTTTGCGTCATCATAAGGAAAATAAATGAGGGGAAAACCCAGAGATTCGAAAGTTCTAAATTTTTCATTCTTTGGAAAAAATAGTTTTTTTCCCTCTCTAAATAACGATTGTCTTGAATTCTATCACTGTTTGTGTGTATCATTAATTAAATATTAATTAATTACCATTATCTAAAGCATTTTTTTTACCAAGACCTGAATTTAAATATTTGAGCAAAAATTATTTTTAATTTACTTACAATTATTCGCTTTCTTATTTCAGTGAATTTGAATTTCGCGCCAATTATAGTGTAATTCAGTGACGCCTCCGATAGGTGGCAATAAAAATGAAGCGTTGCTCCTAATGGAGCTGACGTCTAATTTTAATAATAATATGTGAAATATTGGACCAATTTTGATTCAAAATTTGAATTCGAGGTTTGTTTCTACATTAGGAGACTTCGAGCTATAACAGTTAATTTAATATTTAGATCATTATTCCTGGCGACTAAGCATTTCAATTCTTATTTAAGAAAAGGATACAAATTTTAGATTAGCTGTAATTAATCACAGTAGAATTTTATTTACATGTGACATTGACAGTCATTTTTTGAATATTATATTTTCAAAAGAATTTTACAAGTAAAAACTAATATTAACCCAAAACGCGACTATTGTTTCATGTGAAATTGTGGTTTTCGAAACTATTTACCAACAAAGTCTCAATTAACTTGATCATGTCAGGGATATTCATTATTATGTTATAGCGAACATTGTTAAGTTCTAAAATATAAGCAATGTTTTTATTCGATAAACGATAATAATCAGGTTGATGAAGTTGGACTTTGCTTATAACAAGAGCAATTAATTTAAGTATACTGCTGGTGACGGAGAAAGAGAGTTCACGTTTATCGTCGAATGTTCCTCGCAGAGAGTAAGAGAGAGAGAGAGAGAGTAAGGGGAAGGTGGAATGTACCTCCAGATAGCGCACAGGGAGTCCCTAAAGTATATTTGCATTTGCATTCGGTAATTAAACTCCTTACCAATTCCGAGGTTCCAGCGGCTTGTCTTATCGGAGTTTGTGCGACTATAGGAGAAACGTACGTTTGACCATTTCAACTTGCAAACATTGTCGAAGAAGCGTGTTTGACAAGACGATCTCAGTTCTCTACTGGTTACTATTCTCAAACAACAAAACTACCGTTCATTATGCAAACACGCGTGCACGTACTTTCTGTTGTTCTTGATGCCCGCTTCATACTACCTTTCTGGATATTTCTCCCATTCTCAAAAACAAACACAATTCCCGGGTAAATTGAAAAAAATTAATTTTCTTTCCTTTTAATTAGAAACTTAAATTAAATTTGAATTTCGCGCCAATTATACATTGTAATTCAGTGACGCCTCCGATAGGTGGCAATAAAGAAGAAGCGTTGCTCCGAATGGAGATGAAGAGGACGGGCTATAAGTATCACTATAACATTATAATTATAACGTTATCATTAATTAAATATTAATTAATTATCACATTTTCATAACCATTCTTTTTACCAAGAATTGAATTTAAATATTTAAATATTTCTAGAAGAACTATCCTGGATTAATGGATTATGTAAATAATAAAACAAAAGAAAAAAATGTTCGATCTGGAAAAATTAGTTTATCTTTAACAATTACTGGATTGCAAACATTGCAATGTTAATTTTAATAAATAATCAAGAATATTGCGGCTTATTAGTAAAAAACAATGACTTAAGAACATTAATTTTTTTATGCGGAATAAATTGGGTAAAGTAATTTAAAATATAAATTATTTTCCAAAATAACTAAGTGTGGTGTAATTATCTTTAAAAGGAGATTCGTCCTATTTGTAAAGCTTCAAGTTAAGAGCAAGCATCGTTTCAATCTGAAAGTATCGAAATCTAGGATTCGACTTTGACTGTTTGCTCCAAAGTGCTTAAACTTTACTGGGTGTTGTAAAAGTTAAAAGTAACTGCTGCTTCTAAAGTTAAAATCGTTCAAACTTAGGTCGCCTCAAAGCAAGGTATTTGAACTTCAATTTGTTTAATTTATTAAGTATTTAATCATAATTGCAGTTAATTTTAATCGACTTGTCAAATATTTTATTTCGTTAAGAGAAAATTTATCATAATTATTCCATATTTTAAAGTATCATTAAAATTTTTAAAGTATCGTATTAAAAAAAATTACAGAAAAAAACATTCCTTTAAACATCTTTTATTAACAACCTCTACATTGCATTTATGTCTAAAATTAAAAAGTTTTTAATTATGTAAATTATTATATAAATTCTTATTAATTTTATAAACTTTGTAAAAAGACATTTTAGTTGAAATTGTTTTAATGTTTTTAAAAATATTTTCGCAAAAAGAAAATATTATATTATATCAGATTATATATAGTATAAGTGTTAAATAAGTAAATTATCTTTGAAGCCAATTAAATTTTTATTATTCATTCATTAATACAATTTATAAAAGAATACAAAATAGGTACGTATAAAAAATGAAATATGAGTATCAAAAGAATAAAAAAAATCATAAAATTGTTAACAGGTTTATCAAGTTTTACTTCTCTGGTTAATGAGTTTAACAACCAATAAAAATTGTTAAGTATTTTTCAACTGACATTAAAATTATGAAAAAATATACACTTTATTATGTTTTGCTTGCGATATGAATTTTATTAGTGAATTATTATTTTCCGAGCTTTGTAAATCATCATTTTAATAGTAATTGGTAAATTAAGTGCCTTTTATACCAAATTATATATTTCAATTGTTCAATTGTAAATGATATTCATTTATTTATTTAGAGTAATAATCGGGCTTAGAAAAAAATTTTTTTTTTTAATTTTCTTAACTTTTGTTAATTTTTATTCCTTATATCCTTATATAGGATATATTGTAAATAATACCAAAATTTTTCAAGTTCGATTTTTTATGTATCTTTATGTTTTTTGACCTCAGGAATCCAAAGATGACATTTTGTATAAATGTCATTTAGTCTGTGTGTGTATGTCTTGTAATGGACTTTTTATATAACTAAAATATTAGACAATAATATAAATAATTAATTTGTTTTTAATTATGAAATTTATCAATAATCGCAAACAAACAATTAAATGATCGGGGGGAAACAAAAATACATTATTATTAAATAACATAATAAATAATCGGGGAAAAACAATAACAATCTGAAATAAATAAATAAACAAAAGACACAGCCAAAGTCTTTAGTCCAAAACAATTGAGGAAATGTAATTTCTGTTAATATTTCATCGATACTTGGGTTGTTGGGCGCCAGTCCTTTCTAGGGACAAATTTAATAAAGAAAAGATAAATTTAGAGAATTTACAGAAATGCGTGAATTTTAAGGAAACAAGGCCACCAGGCTAAATCCGAAACAATTACCACTTCAAATTAGATAAAATAAAAGAATCGAAATTGCAAAAGAAATGTGTGAATTTTAAGGAAACAAGGCCACCAGGCTAAATCCGAAACAATTACCACTTCAAATTACACAAGAAAACACATAATCGCAAAATTCTGATAATACAATCTAAAACTTTAACGAAAAATAAAAGATAGGTGTATCGAGAAATACAATGCCAGAAATTAGGGAAGGTTTTGCCGGTAACTCAGCATTACGTGATCAATCGAAACAGAGCGTCGGGGTTTAAAAGAAAAGATTACACTCAATATTTAAAATAGCACATAATAAATTATATTTTAAAATAAAGGAATTCTTACAGACAATTATTAAAAATTCACAACTTTATAATTTCATATAATAAATTTCAGAAATTGACATAAAATTCACAATTCTACAATTTTATATAAAAATTTGATAAATTGATATAAATTCACAATTATATATCACATTAAGAAATTAGTATAAATTTACAATTATAAATAACAATTTAAGAAATTGATAAAAGGTTCACAATATTATTTTTATACAAAAATTAAAGAAATTTAACGCTTCTTTTGAATATTCTCAGGTTTATTTATTAATTGTAGGTTCAGCAATTAATAGTTACAATACAAAAAGGAGGATTTCTA